>JAQQPU010006539.1:0-42157 GCA_029168905.1 Artemia sp. Kazakhstan ARC1039 | reverse complement strand
TAAGTATAATTCTTTCCTGACAAAAACAACGTAATCTGGTAGTCTGAGACAACTCATTATAATGAATAAGGAGTTTGTAAATGTATATTTCGACAATAGCACCACTTTAATCATGTTTTATTTATTCTGACCATATCGCTTTACTGTTCCAGAGAAACATAAGAGACGATTTTTATAGTAGGAGCTGTGCCCTATTGCTTACGTGTTGGAGTTGTAACTCCAGTTTTGAAAAAAGGGAGACCGCTTTGTCAATGTTCGTCTTTTTGGCCCAATACAGTTTCTAATGTGCTTTCAAAGATTTATGAGTTTTTGATTATTCATCTTATTCGACAACAGTGTGTCATGCCTCCTCAGTGTGTCTCTTCAAATTGGGTTTCTACTGTGTCTCGGTTGCTATCACACTTTAAGGGGCTTATGTACAATATTGGCGCATATGGCGCAATACTGGCGCACTTTAAGGAGCTTATCTATTGGCGCATATGACATTAGTAACGCTTTCGGATCTCTAATTCATTCTCAGGCACTGCATGAGTTTTAAAAAAGGGGTTATCTGTTGATGTAGTTCAACCTCTTCATTGTATGTATAGACACCTCCAAGCACGTTTAAAGATTGAATCCTCGCTTCTTCCTTCAGATCTCCGTGTGAATATTAGAATTAAACAAGGGGCCATTACCTCTCCTACTATTTATAATAACGTGACCCTAAGGGCCCAAGGGGATTTATCGCCTTGGTATATATTGACCGGTGCTACTGTGTATGTGTGATGTTATAGAGATGACGTTCGTAACCTAAGTAGGGCTGTGTTTAGCTTACAAAAATTTTTTAGGAGGATGGTTAGGAATTATAATGAGATTGGTCTTTCTTTAAATGCAGCTAAGTCTCAAGGGCTATTATTTAATTTTAACCATTCTGAAACCCCCGATAGAGTAAATCTGGGTGATTTTGATGTGTACCACTACAGGATCTTGTGTACCTTGGTTTACATATTCGTAAATTCCTAAAGTCAACTCGGAAATTACTTATTGCCCGAACCAAACGTAAGATCCGTAATGCGTATGCTGATGCAGCTGGATCACAGCTGAATCTTGGCAAACGCTACCTTCCAAAAGCATATAATGCTGTTTCTCTCCCTCATTTTCTATACCTGGTTCCTTTCTGGGACATTTTTAACCAATCAGATAAAATAGAAATCAGGAGGGCTTATTTCAAATATTCAAAGTTCCTTATTCAGGTTCCTCCTTGGACTAGGAATGGTAGACTGCCGAACTTGCGGGAGAGATACAGCTTGTCGGATCCTCTTGATGCTGCAGATAAGCTTTTTTCCAAGCTTAGAGGTTATCCGTCGAACCACTCTTGGAAGGATTTTTTGTTTTAATGCTAGTTTCCTTTATTCATTTATTTGTTTATTTTTACTGGTTGGAGTGGCTTACTTTTCCAAACTGTTTGATTTATTGAGTTGTAATTTGCACGTATTTGCTCCTGTTTTCTTATGTGTTTTTTTTTGTTTCATTTTCTTTCTACCTGTTATAATCCATCGTCATGCTTTTTATTTTTGATGGGTTATAAAATAAAATAATTAATTAATTAATTGTTATGTAAAAAAGTATCAAAATCAAGTGTTTGATTTACTTGCCCACCCAACTCTCAATTGATGTGATCTGAGGATATTTTGTTATTTCTTTCTTACACTTTTACTCATTATGCATGATACAAAAAAAAAATACTAACTGCTTCCATAGCAACATCATAATCGAAGATTCTTTTCTGAGACATAAGTTATGGGATTCACTATTCCACACTATTCAACCTCCATTCAAGGAATTATACTACTACTATTTATTTATCACCTTATATAGGACACTTCCAAGACCATGGGTTTCTACAATAGTCCCATGTACTTCTTAGGTAGCTTGGGTTTCCTCAATGTCTTCCTTTGTTGACAAAAATATCCCTGGGTTTTTCCCCATAACCTTGATCATGGGAGTGAAGGACTACTTACTCCCTATCAAAGGTGTAGAGGGGTCTTGTAATATACTACCTAAAGTAACTAAAAAATCAATAGTTACTTTGCTATAATTGTTAGCGTTATATAGTTTGTTGTTTCGATTTTATTCTTAAAGCCCTAGCAGGATACCGCAAGATTATAGAGAAATATTTAACGACTTCATTAAAAGCTGCTGTCGCTTAGAAATTCGGTGTTTTAACTCTTTCGTAAAGTGCCATACCTGGATTATGGAAACATAATATACTGAAATATCCTTAATCGGAAGTTTACAATCCCTCCTCTTGTATACGGCCTCTCTACCCCCCCCCCCCTCCTCCTAGTAAGTGAAAACTAGAAAACGTAATTTGTAGAAAACTACCTAATTAATAAAATGACATTTATTTATTTTTATTTTTATGAAAATAATTGAAATTTTAGGTACGAATATTTTAAGACAGGCTACAGTCGAAATATCTAGACAGAACGATGATCCCCTATCTCAATCCTTAGACGAATTCGGACAGAGGTGCAGCTCTGCCAGAGAACATGAAAACCAAGAGAAACATAAGAGACATTAGAATGTTTCATGAGTAGGCACGCATGTGGCATCTGTATTCACAGCCTGCAGAACAGGAAAAGAAATAAGACAATAGGGGATAAGGAAGAATGCAAAACGTAGAGATAAAAAAGAAAAGAGAAAATAATCACTCTGACAGTAATAATGCAAAAGGCAAAGAAAATATTGGTTTGAAAATGGAAAGAAAAACAAAGAATAAATTCATAGGGATAATCGAGGTAAAAATAAGTTTTATTTGATCAATACCCTAACGGGATGACATTTGATTAAGAAATTTGGCGCTTCGCATTGATATGCCGGTTTCATAGTTTTACCTATTTTTCTCGAGGGGGAAATATGTGGTTGGCGTAAACGTAAACTCGCAGCTAAATTAAATTTAGTCACTTCCTTTTTTCACATATATTTAGTGATATTGGTTTGATTTTATTGTATGTAGTACTGAGGAGCTCATTAAGGAGATAATCATCAGGAGTTAAGAAGGTAATTAATCTTTAATCAGATAAGGAGAGAGACGTTAAGGATTGTTGTAAGTTCTTGAAACACCAAATAGCGGTGCTAGCTTGCAGACGGATAGGACAAAGATAATCAACAGCAGAAAGGGGCATTATAAAATTCTGTTATCTACTGCTCAAAGCCCAAGTTAGGATAATTTTATTAGAAATCGAAGCTTATTATGCCTCAAATGAATCAAGAGAAAAAAAAAGAACAACTCAACGCTTTTCCTTTCTCCAAAAAAAGAAAATCTTAGAAATGCGAGTGACTAAAATCATTTGTTTTGGTATCTGCAAAAGTCTTTTTCTTTGTCATGTTAAAGCTTAATAATTAAGCGACAGCAACCAAGGCCATTGGTGGATCTAGTGAGGGGCCATACTTCCCCTTTGTCTGGCTCCAAACATGCCCTGGACAAAACAAATTTTGATTAGCAACTGATAATAAACTTGGTAACTATAATGATTAAATAACTTGAAATACTCTTAAAACAATTCTGAACCATTCAAAGTTTTATACCAGGCTTGCACGTAACC
Source organism: Artemia sp. Kazakhstan ARC1039 (assembly GCA_029168905.1). Classification (NCBI taxonomy): domain Eukaryota; kingdom Metazoa; phylum Arthropoda; class Branchiopoda; order Anostraca; family Artemiidae; genus Artemia; species Artemia sp. Kazakhstan ARC1039. The sequence continues at coordinate 38,570 of JAQQPU010006539.1, read as the reverse complement.
CGAAACTGGAAAGATAATGAAAAAAACCGTAAGGGTTAACTTAATGAGTAAAAAAATTCTTTCTAATGATAAGTTTTACGTAATTCCCAAGTTCGTGGCAGAATATTTACAGCAATAGTGACAAAAAGTATTTCCTTATATTCTTCTTATAATACAAATACAATCCTTTTGATGTTCTTCAATTTACTGAGAACTCACTAAGAAGTTTACGACAATTAGTTCTTAACAGACGTTTGGTATTTTTTTTGGATAGGGCTATTCCACCAGTTATTAGAAAAGAAACAAAGTTCCTTCATGAAATTTCGAAGGACATTCTCATGACCCAAAAAAGAGTGTAAAAGAGGAAAAATCCAAGGGTATATTTTTCCTTACCAAGAAGAAAAAGTTTTGACGCTTCATGGAGCAATATTTCTATAAAACCACATATTATTGTGAAACCTAATATATGATCTGTGCTAAAATTATTAGGTTGCCCCTTTGCGGTAAAACACTATGTGGCAAATTCAAATAGTCACGCCACTTCACGGATCCCTCTCCCACTATTTACGAAAATCGGGCTTTTTCTCTGTTACAGCGTTGATCAGAAGTTAGCACTGGAAATTTTCGTATTTACTAAAATTTAATCCAAACCCCTTCTTAGAAATCCTGGATCCATCACTCAGTTAATTCATAACCCATACCTGTGAAATGGGATAGTAGCGAACCATTTTGCCGGCTCATCCCCTTTCTTTCCAATTTCAAAGTCATAAATAATACAGGTTCGCACCATTTTTCAAAGTTGATCGAGTAACTTGGAAATATACAATTAGTCGCTTAAACAAAAAATGGGAGGAGCTTTAATAGGCGCCGAGAATCTAGGTGATAGATATTTTTTACTATGATCATACTGTCTAGATATGTCTATTGTGAGATAGGCATAATAACGTATCCCTTACCCTTAGACTCTTTATTTACGTGACAAACTTGCAGTTATCTTGTTTAAGGGATGTCAGTAGTAAAACTTCTATTTAATACCCTTAAAAAATCATGTTGAATTCTCTAGTTTCATTTCCTAATTTAGATAAATTGTTTTTTAAAAGTTTATAGAGTATGTTAAAATACGAGATGAAAATAAATTACAAAACAAATTTTACCTCACGGAAGTAAAGAGCGAAGTCGAAACTTAAAGTAACAGAAATTGTTGCTTGGCCGATTATGCAAGATGTATCTACTAAACTAGCTCAAATAAACTGACTCTTGATATTCTCCAATTATCTATAGAATTAAAAAAACTAGTAGTTTTTGGCAACTGAGCTTGCTTAAGTTTTTTTAGAACTATAATTGCATTCTAAAAGATCGAAATCATGGTCGCTGTAAGACTATTTTAGATACTTATAAATTTTCGAACAGGCTAGTTATACAATTTTCTGCTCCTAAGGAAACATCCCGTTTTTTATGGTTGGTTTTGTGTTTTCAGTGAAGTGCTAGTTTTTAGAATTCTGAAAATATTAGGAAACATCACAAGTCAGTTTACTTGAGCTAGTTTTGTAAATATATATTTCGTAATCGGCAAAGGAACAATTTTGTTCATTTTAAGGTTCAACCTTGCTCTTTGCCTCAGTAAGATAAAGTTGGTTTTTCTACCAGTGTTAAGAAAAACAGTGTAAGAAAAACCTACACCAAAGGGGTTTATTCTAACCTATCAATGGTTTTATAATTCTCTGCTCTGTATTATTGGCCATTTTCCGTTGTTTTTTTTTTTGTTTTTTTTTTGTTTTTTTTTTGTTTTTTTTTGTTTTTTTTCGATGCAATTTTCCGAAGATGAAATATTAGAAAGAGGAAATTAGGACTTCACGAGTGAAAAATCATAACCTATGAATTGTGAGCGTTAAGAATAACTGCTAGGCTATCTTATATTATTGTTAACTCTTAATTCCTCTTATCATGTCCCCTCTACGCATAAACCTTCTACAAAATTCTAGGCTTTGTTTTCCAAATCCCCTTCACGAACTCAATTCCTGGTATTTCTTCAAGAGATTTTCGTAAGAATCTTTTTTTAGGAACTGATTGTCTCCCATTAGAACGAAATTGCATCTCTTGTTGAGGAAAAATGACCCCTTCTGACCCCTATCCAACGCGTTAGTTGGCAGAAATGCAGTTTGAGAAGCCTGGGTAGAGCCATACTTTTAAAATCTGCTCAGAAAACCTTTGAGTAAGGCTATTTTAAAAAAAATCAAATAATTCGAGCCACAGTGGAGGGATAATAGCACACTGAAACCCATTGGGAAACTAAAAGAAAAGAAACGGTTGCGATTTCCTTAGCTATCCCTTTCTCATGTATAGAATGGAAAAAAAATACGTATGTATTACATAAATTTTTCAAAAACTTTGATCATATACCATAGACCAGTGGCTTCCAATTGATAAGTTATGTCCCCCCCCCCTTCCATGGGGATCGCAGGGCTGCAACAAGCTATTTTCATATAGCCTCCGATCGATTCTGAAGAAAGCGTAAGTTCGAATTTCCCACAACTAAGCTAGAGCTTTGTGATTTTTAAGATATTTTTTTCACCAACACTCCCCATTCAGATAAGAAGCAAGAGCATTTATATTACAAGAGAGTTGTTTTGTGTCGCAGGTGATCGGGTGAAACTTCCATTAAAAGTATGTTTTTGGGAGGGAGGGGTCGGGAAGAGGTACTACTATTATTTGTCTGGGGGTAAGAGGGTTGAGTTTTTTTTCTGGTAATCGCGAATAATGTGTGCTAGGTTTTTTCTTCCTATGTATGCTGTCCGATAGGCTCCTTGGCTAGTCCTAATACACAGGAAGTGAATATCATCTTCCATATTTTTCTTCATTTAACTTTCTTTGTAAGTTCGATAACCTTTCCATAAAAAAAGGGCTAAATGACTTTTTTTTTCTTGTACATTTTCAGAATTGGAGCAATCGTTATTATATTTGCTGAGGCTATGAATCTGAAATCTGACGCTTTGTTAATAATTGGTAATTCAATACCAATCATAATGTTTACGAAGGATTCTCTGCTTTCGTCAAAAAAGAAAATAACTATTCTTGGTGCAGTGAGATAAAAGCCTTCCGGTGTGTTCTGTTTGATTGTCACTCATTTAGTATTGTAGGAGTAAATCAATCAAGATTTCATCCTCGTCCCTGGGTAAACTGACTTTAGACAGTTTACTACTTGAAATTTTTTGTCATACCTGTTTTGGTTTCTTAACGGTATATATCAGTACATTAACGAATAAATGTATTGGATAAGAATCGAAAGTAACTGTGAAACTTCCATGCTTTGAGAGGGTACCTTGAATACACAGGGTAACATAGTATAAAAAAAAACAATGGTTAAAATTACAATATATAAAAAGCATCAAATATGACCAAACGAGGAAAACAGAAATAATTAAAGGAGAGCTTTTATGTTGTAAGTTGGGACTCCGGAACAGCAATAAAAGAAACCAAAATTAAAGTCCTATTTCATGACTAGTACGTCACCTTTTTAAACTAGGAACTCTAGGGGCGTGATTGTATAGTTTTAGGCTTCATCGCTCCTTTTTGTTTCACCACAGCTGACTTGCTAAAAGTGTGATCGTTGGCACCTTGTCATGCCTCTGACCTCCTTTGCCTGACCATCTTAATTTTATCTTCTTTATAGTCCTAGCAAGTGACACCCTACTATATTTTCGTACTGCTAACTGTTTCATAAAAAGACGTTCTACCGGGTATTTAAAGCTATCATTTAAATTTCTATTTTTCGACACATTTTCGAACTGTGAAACAAAACCCTCCATTCATATTAACTATTCTACTTTTTAAATCTTTACTTTATCACTTTTCATTACTAATAGTGCCATTTAAATAAGTAAAGCTATTCGGTCAATTTTCTTAGTACCTAAAATCAAATTTTTGTCCTCATTGATTCCTAAATTAAGAAAAGTTTCTTCAGCTGACTCTTGATTCTAGCTGAGTGGAAGAATTGTAATCCTACGTGTTTTGGGATGATGGTTCAAGTCCTGGTGTTCATTGTTATTTTGTTTAAAATGAGGATCAGTGGTGATAAAATAAAAGTTCCAAATAGGGACAAAATCCTTTTTAATAGACAGTGTATAGAAATTCACAAAAAATACCAGATATTTTCAGTCACATATACAGTGACCGTCATCAGTAGTAAGTTTTACTACTGGTGACGGTCACTGTATATGTGACCGAAATACTACTACTACTACTACTACTACTGCTAACAACTCATCGCAGCACCAAGCCGCCTGAGGCCAATACAGCTACGCACGCTCCTCCTTCATCCCAATCTATTCAAAGCCTCCCTTTTTACACCCGCCCACGAAGTTCCCATTTCCTTTAAATCTTTCTTTATGACGTCCTCCCACCCCAGACGGGGACGACTTGCTTTCCGTTTAGCCCTAAATGGTTGGCCGAAAAGAACAATCTTCGGCAACCTGTCATCCTTCATCCGCACAACGTGCCCTAACCACCTCAACCTTTCTTTCATTATAGCCCTAGAGAGCGGTATTGAACCACATTTTTCGTATAGCCTATTGTTTGAAATACGGTCAGTCAGCCGGGTACCCAGAACAATCCTTGAGCAATTTCTCTGGATCACATCTAGCAAATCTTCATCCGCTTTTCGGAGCGTCCATGCTTCAGAGCCATATTTGACCACTGTCATCACTGTAGCTTCTAATATTCTAATCTTGGCTTGCAGACTTATCTTCCTATTCTTCCAGACTTTTTTTAACTGTGAAAAAACACCCTGAGCCTTGTCTATTCTATTTTTAACATCTTCACTGCTCCCACCATCTTTACTAATAATACTATCAAGGTAAGTGAAGCTGCCCACCTGATCAATCTTTTCATTACCCAAAATCACCTTTTCATCTTCACTTATTCCTAGCCTTAGTGACTTAGTTTTCCTAACATTAATTTTCAAACCAATTCTAGCACCCTGAACTCGCAAAACTTCATTCATTTTGCTCACACTTCCATCTAGGATGCTTAAATCATCAGCATATTCCAAGCCCAGGAGACTTTTTCCTCCCCATTTGATTCCGTGGTCTCCCATTGCCTTTCCTGTGCTCCTTAAAACAAAGTCCATCAAAATAATCCATATAAAGGGGGATAGAACACGACCCTGCTTAACTCCTGATTTAATACAAAACCAGCTGCTAACCTCATTTCCTACCTTAACCGCAGCAGTGTTATTCTCGTACATAGCACTAATCACTTTAATGTATTTGTCTGGTATACCGTACAAGGATAAAACCTTTACTAAAGCTCTTCTATCAACAGAGTCGAACGCTTGCTCATAATCTATAAAACTGAGGACCAAAGGTGTTTGAAAACTCAGGCACTTCTCAATTATTAGCCTAAGAGTGAAAATTTGGTCGACACATCCTCTACCTTTTCTAAAACCGCACTGCTCTTCTCTTAAAACTTTGTCTACGGCATCTCTCAGTCTAAAAAGTATTATATTATTGAGTAATTTGCTACCTACAGAGACCAGACTAATGCCTCGATAATTACCACACTCGCTTTTATCACCTTTCTTATAAAGTGGCTTAATTAAAGTTTTCCTAAAATCGTTAGGTACTTCCCCTTTTTCAAAAATCATATTCATAATCTTCAATAACTTATTTCTAACCTCAGAGCCAACATATTTAAGAAACTCATTTACCACCCTATCAGCACCTGGAGCCTTATTATTCTTTAATACTTTTAGTACTGTTGCTAATTCCTCCTCACAAAACAAATCTTCCTTCACATCCGAGGTATCACAAACTTTTTCATTTTCCTCTTTATTTTTTTTTTCCTGCAACTCTATCTCGGTTAAGCAAGTTCTCAAAATGTTCGGCCCATCTCTCTTTAGTTTTTTCCTTATCGCTAATTGCGACCCCATTCCTATCTTTAACTGGGACAAGTCCGGGTCGACTACTCCCTCTCAATTTGTTAACGTGCCAGTACAATATTTTACTATTATGCCGTCTAGCTGCATCTTCCAGATCCTCGACAATTTTATCCATGGCGTCCACTTCACACCTCCTTAGTTCATATTTTAATGCTTTCTCCACTTTCTTTACATTTCTTTTGTTTTCATACGATCTATCACTCAGATAATTCTTGTACAAGTCCTTTCTCCTTTCTATTAAACATAAAGCTTTTTCACTAATATTCTTAGCTGCATTTCTAGCTTTCTTCCCTAATACACCTTCCGCAACTTCACAAATTATTTTTCTAAAATTATTCCAACCATCTTCCACATTATCAAATTTTAAACTCTCAAGTTTAGTATTCAACTGTTCCTGGAAAGTTTCTCTCAAATTCCCATCCTGGAGTCTACCAACATCATAACTTCCCGGGAGGTAGTTACCCTTCCGATATTTCAGCTTTAAATTAACCCTTGACGCTACTAGATGGTGATCTTTACTTTTAACATCAATAATAGCACTCCTATATACCCTAGTATCTTGTATTGATCCTGCCAGTCTTTGGTTTACTATAATATAATCAATAAGGTTCGCTGTCTTACCATCACGTGAATACCATGTTACCTTATGAGCCATTTTATGACCAAACACTGCATTGGTTATAACTAGATTGTTATACCTACAAAATTGCAAAAGTCTGTATCCATTACTGTTTTCTTTTCCTACATCAAATTTACCTAGGCTGGGATACCATATATCCCTATTTCTACCAACCTGGGCGTTAAAATCTCCCAGTAATAACATCATATTTCTACCTGGGACCTTGTCTATTTGCTCCTGTAACTGTAAGTAAAATTCATCTGAGTCACTAGTATTTCCGTCAGTCGGTTCTACAGGGGCGTATACTACTATAACTGATACCCTGAACTTTCTAGTCATAAAATGAGCAATTATTATTCTATTAAAAATACCTTCCCAGCCTAAACAAGACTTAGCAGCTTCCTTATTCATCATCAGCCCTACTCCCTGTCTATGTACCCCATCCTTCCTGCCTGAGTAAACAAATTCTATATCACCTAATTTCATGCTTCCTACCCCTGGGATATGAGTTTCTGAAACTCCTAATAAATCCAGTTCGAATTGTCTGAATTCGTCAGTCAAAATGTCGATACAATAGTCATTTTTTAATGTCGTAACATTCCAAGTTCCAATTTTCATGTTCTTTAAATCATTGAAATTATTTTCGCCTCAGGAAAAGCAATGATCCCGGATACCAGTGCAGGACGGGGATCACATATCTTCTCAAGTCAACACCGAAGTGCTTAAGCCGGCTTAGAACCGGACAGCAAGAAGTCCCTGGGACCTCCATGAATGGAGGCTTTGTGCAATCCTGGGCCCATCTTGGTCACAACATGGTTTTCAGCACTTGGCGATGCTCTTCTATCAACAAGAGTCGAAATCCTGCACAGACAGTCTCAAGCCTATTACCTCCGACTCATTATATATTCACGCCTACAAATATTATGCTACTACGGGGAGGCAACCCATAATAGATAAATTAGCTAGGAAGGCGTTTTTCGGCCCAAAGACGCCCATCAAAACATACCAAGCCCAGAAAAATTGTCCATTAGTCAGAATCCCGTGCGAATACTGTGTCGTTTACTAGGCTATAATTTCCTCGAGGGGCGCCACTCCTCAAGTGGGAATAGAGAAATACTAGAAATACCAGAAATATCTGGTATTTTTTGTGAATTTCTATACACTGTCTATTAAAAAGGATTTTATCCCTATTTTGAACTTTTATTTTGTCGTCATGGTAAGGCAGTGTGGTCTCCGAAATTATCTATAAGATCAGTGGTTTAAAATCTGGCTAAAATCTCTATATTAACCATAATTATTAAAACTAATCAAGTACTAAGAACTTTAAAAGACTCCAGAAATTTATTCTTTTTTTAAATGCTTTGACAATATGCGAAATCTACATATATGAGATTTTTACCTTCTCATTTAATACAATATTTTGCAGCTTTCTATTCTTTGATATGTTCCTCAGGACCTAATCCATCCAAATAATGGCTATACAGAGGTATAGACAACGCCCTTACTTAACTGTTAAATTGAAAATTGGTCTAATGCATGGATGGTTAATTTCAATGCGTCAAAAACAAAGAAGCTGCTGATCTCCCGAAAGGAAGTGTCACGTATGCACCTTAGCCTTATCCCCACGAATGAAGCTCTAACGAGAGTCGAAGAGCTTCATTTCCGTTGAATCTACTTCTCTACGGATCTCTCTTGGAAGATAGTCCTCGATCAGGTGAGAAATTCCTTTTCAAGAAAGCTGAGAACCACTCTTCACTGCAACAACCTACTTTCACCCAGCTCTCTCATCCAACTTTATAAGTCTTGCCTCAGACACTTGGCTGAGTATGGATGCCCACTGTGTGCCGTTGCTCCAAGAACGCTGTTAGAATCACTTCAAAAGATCCATATTCAGGCTAATATGATGGTTTAAGTCGTTTCCTATGACTCTCTCCATTCAATTAGTGAACGGTTTGAAGTAGCGTCGATGGCTATTTCTCAAAGTACATAAATTTCCGTCATTCTCTAAAGCATTCTTGCAATTTACCCCTCCTCCTGCCCAACTGACAAGAAAGACACGACGGCACATAGCTTGGTCTAATTACCCTACGGTTGAGTCGCCAAGAACAGAGTACTTGAAGAACAGCTTCCTTCGATGTTGTACTCCGATTTGGAACGATCTTACTGGGGAAGTTATCCCTAAAATTGTTCTGTCAACTCCTTCAGAAGATTACTCAACCTTTAGCTGAAACCTGGTGATGCGGAGATTTAAAGGACGAGGAAAAAATCAGATACTTGAATGTACCTGACACCGAAAATTTAGGTCTAAAATAACACCTGGTTCTATATTGAACCAACTTTTCAACTCACTTCCGACATTAAATACAAAAGACGTCCGAGAAACTAGGCTGTCTCTTCGATTTCAAAGAATTTTTTGATTTACTTGGTTTCCGTGAGCAAAATGTAACAATGACAAAATGCCCCTGCTCTGCCCAATTCAACTCAGGGCTATTTGCAAGGACCGAAAATTCACATAAGCAAGTTGAATACCATTTGTGTTGTTGCCAAAATCTATAGCTGTTGAACTTGGAAGTCTGTGAACAGGAATTTTTGCTACCCAAGAGGTCCTTGATGGGGTCCTTACCCATAATCTTATTTGTAGTTTCTTATACTTTTACAATGACTTATATTTTGTTTTCAGTCCCAGCACCAATGGCTTTAAATTTTTTCCTAGTCTGAACCTTTTCCTTTTCCAATCACAGGTGGAGCAAAATTATCATTCATATATGGGAGCTACCAACATATCAAAGCCCCCACTCTTTACGCTCTAGTTTATTTAGTGCTTAAGGTAAAGCCATGTGAGGTAAGAAAAATATACGCAGCTGGTGATCGCAAGCGTTTCCTTTGCCCATTGTTTTTCAAAAAATTGGAAATGAAACTTCTATTGTTTAAAGCAAATGCAAGCATGCAAGAGGGCTTGTAAAAAAAAAAAAAAAAAAAAATTCTTACTATTGCTCTTTTATTACAGCGTTCGTTCTTAGAGAATTGGTTTCGGTTTTAGTAAAGCTTAGAGGGCAGTACCTAATTTTGTAATTAGAATATTCAAGGAAAATAGCCCCAGATACATTTTGCATAAACTTCAATTTTTCTCGTTGGGATAACTATATGAATTTCAGTATCGTATCTTATTTTATCTCGATGGTACGCCAGTCCTAATAGGCAGAGTGGGAGCCTTCTTACCTCTTAAGTACTTCCGATTTATTAAGAAAAACCCTAAAAATCGTAATATCTATCCGAAAAGCCTTTTTTCCAATTTCAATGGCCATTGGATCAACCCGAGTAGCCTTTGCAATCGAGGTTTTAGGAGTATACGGAAGAGCAAAGGCACAGAGCCCTTCACTCACGCATGCCAACCTCCACCTTTGATGCTCAAATTAAATTATTAGAACTTGCTCTACTTTTTTCTAAAGATTATCAATTAGTTCCTAGACACAGGAAAATGCAATTGAATAATTTTTTCATTGTACAATAAAAACAATCTCCAGATCCAAAAGTTTCTCCACGATCGAAATTTCTACAAGACATAAAGTTCTTACCTTTCTTGTTCAAGTCAGCTATTCAATTGTTTAATTTTATATCAATCATGGCTCTAGCGATATCTGCAACCCAATGCAGAGCGAACCACGGCCTATAGTAGCCAAAAGTTTAAAAACTAGTCTAGACAAAAATGTGTAGTAACAAAAAAACTTGGCAAAGGAGATCTTGCCACAGCAAAATGGGCTTTATGTATTTTTTTTCAAACGAACGTCAGTTCCTTTAGAATGGAAATTCTAAAATTAGCCAATCGATTTTTGATGTTCTAAAACCCATAAACATGAGGTTAGTAGTGATGTAGTAATATAAGAGAGCGGGCCAATAGGTAATCCATACAAGCGGACCCTAGTTTTATATCAATTAAAGAGAGCGGGTGGTGTGACATTACTGTGTCAATGAAAGAGAGCCCCCCCCCTATGTCAATGATAGAGCCCCCTATCCTTTATGCACGTATATCAATGAAAGAAAGCGGGGTCCTATCCTTTTTGCATATATTAATATCTTCGAGCGAACAGTACCCCTTAATTTTGTCAATCTAAGAAAGCGCACAGTGCCCATATCATACAAGCGCACAGTACTCCCACCATACAAGTGGGCTATCATTCCAAGCAACACGCATATAAATTCATATCTTCGGTTGTTTTTTTTTATGTTGTAATTATAATCAGCTTACCATGAAAATTCGTACTGTTCACAGTACAATGATTTTGTATTAAATTTCATGTTTCTGATAGAGTCATGACTGTTTCTATACACCGATGGTTGTTTTCCGGATATGTTTATATGAAGTTGAAGGTTACGAAATCCTGTCTGTTAAGCAATATGTTAGGCGTGGTTTTTTCTTATGTTTCACCTAGAACACTGGTATGAAAACTCTGATGACGAGCTGATTAACGATGAAAAGATGACATTGTGACTTGACCTAGCTTCACCTCTAGGATGTGTTCTGTATAATACGCAAGTACCATTTGAAAAGTATTGTCAATATAAATTATGCTCTAACATTGTAGTATACTAAAAAGTTGATATTAATAGAGCTATAGGTGCCAAGAAAAGAATTTTAATAAAGAAATTAAAAACAATCTATAGGAACCCTTAGAAATCAAGTAGTGAGACGATTATGAGTATGAACCATCAAGGATAGCAACCATCAATGATCCTAACCATCAAGGACCTCAACCTCCAAAGGTCCCCTATCCCCAACCTCAAAGGGACCCCTCCCTCCAACGTTTTAGGCCCCCTCCCCCACTTTCTTATACTTTTTTTTAACATAGTAATTTTTTTTCAACTTTTTTTACAGGTTTTAGAATGACATGAAACATACTTAAAACATACAAAAATCACATTTAATATTTTCCGAATTCAAAATGAGAATGATATAGAAATGTTAGTCCTGACTTTTACTATTAGAAAAATATTGTGCATTTTTTTCTCAATGTCATTACATTGATACTCTTGAAATAAGAAATAAAATGGAATGTGTATGCTGGTCATTATTTTTTTTAATCAAGTAGAACAGAATATTTTTATGCGCTAGTTTGTTAGCAATTTCATGAGGAGAAACATCAATGTAAATGTTTCACGAAGAGAAAAAACCAACATGAAACGTTTCACGAACGGAAAAAAACAGCGCACAGCAAGTATCGTAAACATAAATAAAAACGTAACAAGTTCCATGAACAAAATCAGTTTCACGAGGAGAAAAAATCAATGTACGATTTTCACAATGAGAAAAATCAACATGTAACAAGTTTCATGAACAAAAAATCAGCACTCAACATCCATGAACAAAACCAGTTTTCTCAATGAAGAAAATCATTGTAGAAGTTTCACGAAGAGAAAAATTAACATTCAACATAGATGAGGAGCAAAGAAATATGCATGCAATAAGTTCCATGAACAAAATTAGTTTCACTAAGTGCAATAAATAATTGTACTTGTTTCACGAAGAGAAAAAATAAATATGCAAAAAGTTTCAGGAATAAGAAATCAGCACGCAACAAGTTCCACGAACAAAATCAGTTTAACGGCGAGAAAAATCATTGTTTAAGTTTTGCGAAGATAAAAAAATGAGCATGCAACAAGTTTCACGAAGAAAATCAGCACTCAACAAGTTCCACAAACATAAATCAGCACGGTCAAGTTCCATGAACAAAATTGGCTTCAAGAGAAGAAAAAACAATCAATATACAAGTTTCACGAAGAGAAAAATCAACATTAAACAGGTTTCATGAACAAAAAACCATCAAGCAGCATGTTCCATGAATGACAATTAGCAAGCAACAAGTTTCTTGAACAAAATCATAATTAGTTTCACTAAGTGGAAAAAAAACAATGTACTTGTTTCACGAAGAGAAGAAATAAATATGCAACAAGTTTCATGAACAAAAAACCACAATGCAACAAATTCCATGAATAGCAATCAGCAAGCAACAAGTTCCTAGAACAAAATCAGTTTCACAAGGAGAAAAATCAGTGTACAAGTTTCACAATGAGAAAAATCAACATGTAACAAGTTTCATGAACAAAAATCAGCACTCAACAAGTTTAATGAATAAAAATCAGCACTCAACATGTTAAATCTACAAATGGGTTTCATGAGGAAAAAATAAAAATCAATGTACAAGTTTCACGAAAAAAAACAACATATAACAAGTTCCACGAAAAAAAAACAGTCAGCACACAACGAGTTCCACGATCAAAAAAATATGCGTGCAGTATGTACCATGAACAAAAATAGTTTCGGGAGGAAAAAAAAATCAATGCACATGTTTTACGAAGAGAAAAAATCAACCTGCAACAAGCTTCACGAATAAAAAAACAGAATGCAACAAGTTCCACGAACAAAAAAAAACAATCAGCACGCAACAACTACCATTAACAAAATCAGTTTCACGAAGAGAAAACTCAATGTACAATTTTCGGGAAGAGGATAAACAAAATCACACTGCAACACGTTTCAAGAACAAAAAATCATCACTCAACATGTTCCACGAACATGAATCAGCATGCAACAAGTTCCATGAACAAAACTAGTTTTGTCAACGAGGAAAATCATTGTAAAAGTTTCACGAAGAGAAAAATCAACATTTAACATGGATCACGAACAAAAAAATATGCATGCAATAAGTTCCATGAAGAAAATTAGTTTCACTAAGCGGAAAAAATCAATGTACTTGTTTCACGAAGAGAAAAAATAAACATGCAACAAGTTTCAGGAATAAAGCATCAGCACGCAACAAGTTCCACGAACAAAATCAGTTTAACGGGGAGAAAATCGTTGTTTAAGTTTCGCGGAGAGAAAAAAATCAGCATGCAACAAGTTTCACGAAGAGATATCAGCACTCAACAAGTTTCACAAACAGAAATCAGCACGGTCAAGTTCCATGAACAAAATTGGCTTCAAGAGAAGAAAAAACATTCAATTTACACGTTTCACGAAGACAAAAATCAACATTCAACAAGTTTCATGAACAAAAAACCATCATGCAACAAGTTCCATGAATAAAAATCAGCACGCAACAAGTTCCTTGAACAAAATCAGTTTCACGAGGAGAAAAATCAGTGTACAAGTTTCACAATGAGAAAAATCAACATGTAACAAGTTTCATGAACAAAAAATCCGCACTCAACAAGTTCAATGAATAAAAATCAGCACTCAAAATATTCCATCTACAAATTGGTTTCACGAGAAAAAAAAATAAAAAAATCAATGTATAAGCTTCAAGAAGAAAAAAACAACAGGCAAAAAGTTTCACGAATGAAAAAACAGCATGCAACAAGTTCCACGAACAAAAATACAATCAGCACGCAACAACTTCCATTAACAAAATCAGTTTCACGAAGAGAAAAATCAATGTACAAGTTTCGAGAAGAGGATAAACAAAATCAAACTGCAAAACATTTCACGAACAAATAATCATCACTCAACAAGTTCCACGAGCATAAACCAGCGTGAAACAAGTTCCATGAACAAAACCAGTTTTCTCAATGAAGAAAATCATTGTAGAAGTTTCACGAAGAGAAAAATCAACATTCAACATAGATGAGGAACAAAGAAATATGCATGCAATAAGTTCCATGAACAAAATTAGTTTTACTAAGTGCAATAAATAATTGTACTTGTTGCACGAAGAGAAAAAATAAATATGCAAAAATTTTCAGGAATAAGAAATCAGCACGCAACAAGTTCCACGAACAAAATCAGTTTAACGGCGAGAAAAATCATTGTTTAAGTTTTGCGAAGAGAAAAAAATGAGCATGCAACAAGTTTCACGAAGAAAAATCAGCACTCAACAAGTTCCACAAACATAAATCAGCACGGCCAAGTTCCATGAACAAAATTGGCTTCAAGAGAAGAAAGAACAATCAATATACAAGTTTCACGAAGAGAAAAATCAACATTCAACAGGTTTCATGAACAAAAAACCATCAAGCAACATGTTCCATGAATAACAATTAGCAAGCAACAAGTTCCTTGAACAAAATCATAATTAGTTTCACTAAGTGGAAAAAAAATAATGTACTTGTTTCACGAAGAGAAGAAATAAACATGCAACAAGTTTCATGAAAAAAAAACACCATGCAACAAATTCCATGAATAGCAATCAGCAAGCAACAAGTTCCTAGAACAAAATCAGTTTCACAAGGAGAAAAATCAGTGTACAAAATTCACAATGAGAAAAATCAACATGTAACAAGTTTCATTAACAAAAAATCAGCACTTACAAGTTTAATGAATAAAAATCAGCACTCAACATGTTAAATCTACAAATGGGTTTCACGAGGAAAAAATAAAAAATCAATGTACAAGTTTCACGAAGAAATAAAAACAACAGGCAACAAGTTTCACGAACAAAAAAAACAGTCAGCACACAACAAGTTCCACAATAAAAAAATATGCGTGCAGTATGTACCATGAACAAAATTAGTTTCAGGAGGAGAAAAAAATCAATGTACATGTTTCACAAAGAGAAAAAATCAACCTGCAAAAAGTTTCACGAATAAAAAACAGCGTGATACAAGTTCCACGAACAAAAAAAAACAAGCAGCAAGCAACAACTTCCATTAACAAAATCAGTTTCACGAAGAGAAAAATAAATGTACAAGTTTTGAAAAGAGGATAAACAAAATCACGCTGCAACAAGTTTTACGAACAAAAAATCATCACTCAACATGTTCCACGAACATAAATCAGCGTTCAGCAAGTTTCATGAACAAAACCAGTTTTTTAAAAGAGGAAAATTATTGTAGAAGTTTCACGAAGAGAAAAATCCAAATTTAACATGGATCACGAACAAAGAAATATGCATGCAATAAAATCCATGAACATAATTAGTTTCACTAAGTGGAAAAAAAATCAATGCTCTTGTTTCACGAAGAGAAGAAATAAACACGCAACAAGTTGCAGGAATCAAAAATCAGCACGCAACAAGTTCCTCATTGAGAAAACTGGTTTTGTTTATGGAACTTGTTGCACGCTGTTTTATACTCGTGGAAATTGTTGAGTGATGATTTTTTGTTCGTGAAACTTGTTGCAGTGTGATTTTTTTTATCTTCTTCTCGAAAATTGTACATTGATTTTTCTCTTCGTGGAACTGATTTTGTTTATGGAAGTTGTTGCGTACTGATTGTTTTTTTTGTTCGTTGACTTTGATGCATGCTGTTTTTTATTCGTAAAACTTGTTGCAGGTTGTTTGTTTCTCTTCGTGAAACATGTACATTGATTTTTTTCTCCTCTCGAAACTAATTTTGTTCATGATACAAACTGCACGCATATTTTAATGATCGTGGAACTTGTTGTATTCTGGCTGTTTTTTTGTTCGTGAAGCTTGTTGCATGTTGTTTTTTTCTTCGTGAAACTTTTACATTGATTTTTTATTTTTCCTGGTGAAATCAATTTGTAGATGGAACATGTTGAGTGATGATTTATATTCATTAAACTTGTCAAGTGCTGATTTTTTGTTCATGAAACCTGTTACTTGTTGATTTTTTCATTGTGAAAATTGTACACTGACTTTTTTCCTCGTGAAACTGATTTTGTTCTAGGAACTTGTTGCTTGCTGATTGCTATTCATGGAACTTGTTGCATGATGGTTTTTTGTTCATGAAACTTGTTGAATGTGGATTTTTGTCTTCGTGAAACTTGTATATTGATTTTTTTTTCTTCTCCTGAAGCCAATTTTGTTCATGGAACTTGACCGTGCTGATTTATGTTTGTGGAACTTGTTGAGAGCTGATTTTTCTTCGTGAAACTTGTTGCATGCTGATTTTTTTCTCTTTGCGAAACTTAAACAATGATTTTTCTCCCCGTTAAATTGATTTTGTTCGTGGAACTTGTTGCGCGCTAATTTTTATTCCTGAAACTTTTTGCATGTTTTTTTCTCTTCGTGAAACAAGTACATTGATTTTTTAGACTTAGTGAAACTAATTTTGTTCATGGAACTTATTGCATGCATGTTTCTTTGTTCATGATCCACGTTAAATGTTGATTTTTCTCTTCGTGAAACTTCTACAAGGATGTTCCTCATTGAGAAAACTGGTTTTTCTCATGGAACTTGTTGCACGCTGATTTATGTTCGTGGAACTTGTTGAGTGACGATTTTTTGTTCCTTAAACGTGTTATAGTGTGATTTTGTTTATCCTCTTCTCGAAACTTGTACGTTGATTTTTCTCCTCGTGAAACTGATTTTGTTAATGGAAGTTGTTGCGAACTGATTGTTTTTTTGTTCGTGGAACTTGTTGTATGCTATTTTTTATTAGTGAAACTTGTTGCATGCTGATTTTTTTCTCTTCGTGAAACATGAACATTGATTTTTTTCTCCTCCCGAAACTAATTTTGTTCATGGTACATACTGCACGCATATTTTTTTATCGTGGAACTTGTTGTGTGCCGACAGTTTTTTTTTCGTGAAACTTGTTGTATGTTTTTTTTCGTGAAACTTGTCCATTGATTTTTTATTTTTTTCTCGTGAAACCAATTTGTAGATGGAACATGTTGGGTGCTGATTTTTGTTCATGGAACTTGTTGCATGATGGTTTTTTGTTTATGTAACTTGTTAAATGTTGATTTATCTCTTTGTGAAACTTTTAAATTGCTTGTTTTTTCTTCTCTTGAAGCCAATTATGTTCATGGAACTTGACCGTGCTGATTTATGTTTGTGGAACTTGTTGAGTGCTGATTTTTCTTCGTGAAACATGTTTCATGCTGATTGTTTTCTCTTCGAAAAACTCAAACAATGATTTGTGTCCCCGTTAAACTTATTTTTTTTATCCTCTTCTCGAAAATTGTACATTGATTTTTCTCTTCGTGAAACTGATTTTGTTAATGGAAGTTGTTGCGTGCTGATTGTTTTTTTTGTTGGGGGACTTTGTTGCATGCTGTTTTTTTATTCGTAAAACTTGTTGCAGGTTGGTTCTTTCTCTTCGTGAAACATGTACATTGATTTTTTTCTCCTCCCGAAACTAACTTTGTTTATGATACAAACTGCACTCATATTTTAATGATCGTGGAACTTGTTGTATTCTGGCTGTTTTTTTGTTCGTGAAACTTGTCGCATGTTTTTTTTTCTTCGCGAAACTTTTACATTAATTTTTTTATTTTTTCCTGGTGAAACCAATTTGTAGATGGAACATGTTAAGTGATGATTTTTATTCATTGAACTTGTTGAGTGCTGATTTTTTGTTCATGAAACCTGTTACTTGTTGATTTTTCTCATTGTGAAAATTGTACACCGATTTTTTTTCGTCGTGAAACTGATTTTGTTCTAGGAACTTGTTGCTTGCTGATTGCTATTCATGGAACTTGTTGCATGATGGTTTTTTGTTCATGAAACTTGTTGAATGTGGATTTTTGTTTTCGTGAAACTTGTACATTGATTTCTTTTTCTTCTCTTGAAGCCAGTTTTGTTCATGGAACTTGACCGTGCTGATTTATGTTTGTGGAACTTGTTGAGAGCTGGTTTTTCTTTGTGAAACTTGTTGCATGCTGATTTTTTTCTCTTTGTGGAACTTAAACAATAACTTTTCTCCCCTTTAAACTGATTTTGTTCGTGGAACTTGTTGTGCGCTGATTTTTATTCCTTAAACTTTTTGCATTTTTTTTTCTCTTCGTGAAACAAGTACATTGATTTTTTCCACTTAGTGAAACTAATTTTGTTCATGGAACTTATTGCATGCTTTTTTCTTTGTTCGTGATCCACGTTAAATGTTGATTTTTCTCTTCGTGAAACTTCTACAAGGATGTTCCTCATTGAGAAAACTGGTTTTGCTCATGGAAATTGTTGCACGCTGATTTATGTTCGTGGAACTTGTTGAGTGACGATTTTTTGTTCGTGAAACGTGTTATAGTGTGATTTTGTTTATCCTCTTCTCGAAACTTGCACCTTGATTTTTCTCTTCGTGAAACTGATTTTGTTAATGGAAGTTGTTGCGAACTGATTGTTTTTTTTGTTCGTGGAACTTGTTGTATGCTATTTTTTATTAGTCAAACTTGTTGCATGTTGATTTTTTTCTCTTCGTGAAACATGTACATTGATTTTTTTTTCTCCTCCCGAAACTAATTTCGTTCATGGTACGTACTGCAAGCATATTTTTTTGATCGTGGAACTTGTTGTGTGCTGACTATTGTTTTGTTCGTGAAACTTGTTGCATGTTTTTTGTTCGTGAAACTTGTCCATTGATTTTTTATTTTTTCTTCGTGAAACCAATTTGTAGATGGAACATGTTGGGTGCTGATTTTTATTCATGGAACTTGTTGCATGATGGTTTTTTGTTTATGTAACTTGTTGAATGTTGATTTTCTCTTTATGAAACTTGTAAATTGCTTGTTTTTTCTTTTCTCTTGAAGCCAATTATGTTCATGGAACTTGACCGTGCTGATTTATGTTTGTGGAACTTGTTGAGTGCTGATTTATCTTCGTGAAACTTGTTGCATGCTGATTGTTTTCTCTTCGCAAACCTTAAACAATGATTTGTGTCCCCGTTGAACTTATTTTGTTCGTAGAGCTTGTTGCGTGCTGATTTTTATTCCTGAAACTTGTTGCATGTTTATTTTTTCTCTTCGTGAAACAAGTACATTGATTTTTTCCACTTAGTGAAACTAATTTTGTTATTGGAACTTATTGCTTGCATATCTCTTTGTTCATGATCCATCTTAAATGTTGATTTTTCTCTTCGTGAAACTTCTACAATGATTTTCCTCATTGAAAAAACTGGTTTTGCTCATGGAACTTTTTGCACGCTGATTTATGTTCGTGGAACTTGTTGAGTGATGATTTTTTGTTCATGAAACGTGTTGCAGTGTGATTTTGTTTATCCTCTTCTCGGAACTTGTACATTGATTTTTCTCATCGTGAAACTGATTTTGTTAATGGAAGTTGTTGCGTGCTGATTGTTTTTTTTTTTTGTTCGTGGAATTTGTTGCCTGCTGTTTTTTTATTCGTGAAACTTGTTGCAGATTGATTTTTTCTCTTCGTGAAATATGTACATTGATTTTTTTCTCCTTTCGTAACTAATTTTGTTCATGGTACGTACTACACGCATATTCTTTTTATTATGGAACTTGTTGTGTGTTGACTGTTTTTTTGTTCGTGAAACTAATTGTGTGTTGTTTTTTTTCTTCGCGAAACTGGTACATTGATTTTTTATTTTTTCCTCGGGAAACAAATTTGTAGATGGAACATGTTGGGTGCTGATTTTTTTCATTGAACTTGTTGACTGCTGATTTTTTGTTCATGAAAGTTTTTACATGTTGATTTTTCTCATTGTGAAACTTGTACACTGATTTTTCTCCTCGTGAAACTGATTTTGTTCAAGGAACTTGTTGCGTGCTGATTGTTATTCATGGAACTTGTTGCATGGTGGTTTTTTTGTTTATGAAACTTGTTGAATGTTGATTTTTCTCTTCGTGAAGCTTGTACATTGATTGTTTTTTCCTCTCTTGAAGCTAATTTGGTTCATTGAACCAGACCGTGCTGATTTATGTTTGTGATACTTGTTGACTGCTGATTTTTCTTCGTGAAACTTGTTGCATGCTGATTTTTTTCTCTTCACGAAACTTAAGCAATGATTTTTCTCCCCGTTAAACTGATTTTGTAAATGGAACTTATTATGTGCACATTTTTTATTCCTGAAACTTGTTGCATGCTTATTTTTGCTCTTCGTGAAACAAGTACATTGATTTTTTTTCCCACTTAGTGAATCTAATTTTGTTCATGGAACTTATTGCATGCATATTTCTTTGTTCGTCATCTATGTTAAATGTTCATTTTTCTCTTCGTGAAGCTTCTACAATGATTTTCCTCATTGAGAAAACTGGTTTTGTTCATGGAACTTGTTGCACGCTGATTTATGTTTGTGGAGCTTGTTAAGTGATGATTTTTTGATTGTGAAACGTGTTGCAGTGTGATTTTGTTTATCCTCTTCTCAAAACTGTTACATTGATTTTTCTCTTCGTGAAACTGATTTTTTTAATGGAAGTTGTTAAGTGCTGATTATTTTTTATTGTTCGTGGAACTTGTTGCATGCTAATTTTTTATTCCTGAAACTTGTTGCTTGTTGATTTT
Source organism: Artemia sp. Kazakhstan ARC1039 (assembly GCA_029168905.1). NCBI lineage: Eukaryota > Metazoa > Arthropoda > Branchiopoda > Anostraca > Artemiidae > Artemia > Artemia sp. Kazakhstan ARC1039. The sequence goes on along the minus strand of JAQQPU010006539.1, from coordinate 17,899 downwards.
TTCTCTTCGTGAAACTTTTATATTGATTTTGTTCTCCTTCTGAAACTTATTTTGTTCATGGTACATACTGCACGCTTATTTTTTGGATCGTGGAACCTGTTGTGTGCTGACTGTTTTTTGTTCGTGAAACTTGTTGCATGTTTTTTTGTGAAGCATGTACGTTGATTTTTTATTTTTTCCTCGTGAAACCAATTTGTAGATGTAATATGTTGAGTGTTGATTTTTATTCATCGAACTTGTTGAGTGCTTATTTTTTGTTCATAAAACTTGTTACATGTTGGTTTTTCTCATTGTGAAACTTGTGCACTGATTTTTCTCCTCGTGAAACTGATTTTGTTCAAAGAACTTGTTGTTGGCTGATTTTTATTCATGAAACTTGTTGCATGATGGTTTTTTGTTGATGAAACTTGTTGAATGTTGATTTTTGTCTTCGTGAAACTTGTACATTGATTGTTTTTTCTTCTCTTGAAGCAAATTTTGTTCATGGAACTTGACCGTGCTGATTTATGTTTGTGGAACTTGTTGAGTGCTGATTTTTCATCGTGAAACTTGTTGCAGGCTGATTTTTTTCTCTTCAAGAAACTTAAACAATGATTTTTCTCCCCGTTAAACTGATTTTGTTCGTGGAACTTGTTTCGTGCTGATTTTTTATTCCTGAAGCTTGTTGCTTGTTTTTTTTTCTGTTCGTGAAACAAGTATATTGATTTTTTTTTCCAAATAGTGAAACGAATTTTGTTCATGAGACCTATTGCATGCATTTTTCTTTGTTCGTGATCCATGTTAAATGTTGATTTTTCTCTTCGTGAAACTTCTACAATGATTTTCCTCATTGAAAAAACTGGTTTTGCTCATGGAACTTGATACACGCTGATTTATGTTCGTGGAACTTTTTGAGTGATGATTTTCTGTTCGTGAAACGTGTTGCAGAGTGATTTTATTTATCCTCTTCTCGAAACTTGTACATTTATTTTTCTCTTCGTGAAACTGATTTTGTTAATGGAAGTTGTTGCGTGCTGATTGTTTTTTTTTCGTGGAACTTGTTGAATGCTGTTTTTTTATTCGTGAGACTTGTTGCAGGTTGATTTTTTCTATTCGTGAAACATGTAAATTGATTTATTTCTCCTCCCGAAACTAATTTTGTTCATGGTACATACTGCACGCAGATTTTTTTGATCGTGGAACTTGTTGTGTACTGACTGTTTTATTGTTCGTGAAACTTGTTGCATGTTTTATTTCTTCGTGAAACTTGTACATTGCTTTTTTCCTCGTGAAACAAATTTGTAGATGGAACATGTTGAGTGCTGTATTTTATTCATTGAACTTGTTGAGTGATTAGTTTTTGTTCATGAAACTTGTTACATGTTGATTTTTCTCATTGTAAAACTGGTATACTGATTTTTCTCCTCATGAAGCTTATTTTATTCAAGGAACTTGTTGCCTGCTGATTGTTATTCATGGAACTTGTTGCATGATGGTTTTTTGTTCATGTAACTTGTTTAATGTTGATTTTTCTCTTCGTGAAACTTGTACATTGATTATTTTTCCTTCTCTTGAAGCCAATTTTGTTCATGGAACCTGACCGTGCTGATTTATGTTTGTGGAACTTGCTGAGTGCTGATTTTTGCTCGTGAAACTTATTGCATGCTGATTTTTTCTCTTCGCAAAACTTAAACAATGATTTTTGTCCCCATTAAACTGATCTTGTTCGTGGAACTTGTTGCGTGTTGATATTTAATTCCTGAAACTTGTTGTATGTCTATTTTTTCTCTTCGTGAAACAAGTACATTGGTTTTTTGTTCATGGAACTTATTGCATGCATATTTCTTTGTTCATGATCCATGTTAAATGTTAATTTTTCTCTTCGTCAAGCTTCTACAATGATTTTCCTCATTGAGAAAACTGGTTTTGTTCATGGAACGTGTTGCACGCTGATTTATGTTCATGGAACTTGTTGAGTGATGATTATTTGTTCGTGAAACTTGTTGCAGTGTGATTTTGTTTATCCTCTTCTCGAAACTTGTACATTGATTTTTCTCTTCGTGAAACTGATTTTGTTAATGTAAGTTGTTGCGTGCTGATTGTGTTTTTTTGATTGTGGAGCTTGTTGCATGCTATTTTTTTATTCGTGAAACTTGTTGCAGATTGATTTTTTCTCTTCGTGAAACATGTACTGCACGCATATTTTTTTTATCGTGGAACTAGTTGTGTGCTGACTGTTTTTTGTTCGTGAAATTTGTTGCATGTTTTTTTTCTTCGTGAAACTTGTACATTGATTGATTTTTTCTCTTCGTGAAATACATACTGCATACATAGTTTTTTTTTATCGTGAAACTTGTCATGTGCTGACTGTTTTTTTGTTCGTGAAATTTGTTGCATGTTATTTTTTTTTCTTCGTGGAACTTGTACATTTATTTTTATTCTTTCCTCGTGAAACCAATTTGTAGATGGAACATGCTGAGTGCTGATTTTATTCATTGAACTTGTTTAGTGCTGAGTTTTTGTTTATAAAACTTGTTACATGTTGATTTTTCTCGTTGTGAAAATTGTACACTGATTTTTCTACTCGTGAAACTGATTTTGTTCAAGGAAAATGTTGCGTGCTGATATGTTATTCATGGATTTTGTTGCATGATGGTTTTCTTGTGCATGAAACTTGTTGAATGTTGATTTTTGTCTTCGTAAAACTTTTACATTGTTGGTTTTTCTTCTCTTGAAGCCAATTTTTTCATGGAGCTTGACCGTGTTGATTTATGTTTGTGAAAATTGTTGACTGCTGATTTTTCTCTCTTCGCGAAACTTAAACAATGATTTTTCTCCCAGTTAAACTGATTTTGTTAATGGAACTTGTTGCGTGCTGATTTTTTATTCCTGAATTTTGTTGCCTATTTATTTTTACTCTTCTTGAAACAAGTACATTGATCTTTTCCACTTAGTGAAACTAATTTTGTTCATGGAACTTAATGCATGCATATTTCTTTGTTCGTGATCCATGTTAAATGTTGATTTTTCTCTTCGTCAAACTGATTTTGTTAATAGAGATTGTTGCGTGCTGATTATTTTTGTTTGTTTGTGGAACTTGTTGCATGCTATTTTTTTATTCGTGCAACTTGTTACAGGTTGATTTTTTCTCTTCGTGAAACATGTGCATTGATTTTTCTCTCCTCCCGAAACTGGTTTTGTTCATGGTACATACTGCACGCATATTTTTTTGATCGTGGAATTTTTTGTGTGCTGATTGTTTTTTGTTCGTGAAACTTGTTGCATGTTGTTTTGTTTCTTCGTGAAACTTGTACGTTGATTTTTTATTTTTTCCTCGTGAAACCTATTGTAGATGGAACATGTTGAGTGCTTATTTTTATTCATTCAACTTGTTGAGTGCTGATTTTTTGTTCATGAAACTTGTTGCATGTTGATTTTTCTCACTGTGAAACTTACACTGATTTTTCTCCTCGTGAAACTGATTTAGTTCAAGGAACATGTTGTTTGCTGATTGTTATTCAGGGAAATTGTTGCATGATGGTTTAATGTTCATGAAACCTGTTGAATTCTGATTTTTCTCTTCGTGAAACTTGCACATTGATTGTTTTTTCTTCTCTTGAAGCCAATTTTGTTCATGGAACTTGACCGTGTTGATTTATGTTTGTGGAACTTGTTGAGTGCTGATTTGTCTTCGTAAAACTTGTTTCAGGCTGATTTTTTCTCTTCGCGAAACTTAAATAATGATTTTTCTCCTCGTTAAACTGATTTTGTTCGTGGAACTTGTTGCAGGCTGAGTTTTTATTCCTGAAACTTGTTGCATGTTTATTTTTTCTCTTCGTGAAACAAGCACATTTATTTTTTTCCATTTAGTGAAAATTATTTTATTCATGGAACTTTTTGCATACATTTTTTTTGTTGGGGATCCATGCTAAATGTTGATTTTTATCTTCGTGAAACTTCTAAAATGATTTTCCTCATTGAGAAAATTGGTTTCGTTTATGAAACTTGTTGCACGCTGATTTATGTTCGTGGAACTTGTAGAGTGATGATTTTTTGTTCGTGAAACTTGTTGCAGTGTGATTTTGTTTTTCCTCTTCTCGAACTTGTACATTGATTTTTCTCTTCGTGAAACTGATTTTGTTAATGGAAGTTGTTTCGTGCTGATTGTTTTTTTTGTTCGTGGAACTTGTTGCATGCTGTTTTTTTTATTCGTGAAACTTGTTGCAGGTTGATTTTTTCTCTTCGTGAAACATGTACATTGATTTTTTTCTCCTCCCGAAACTAATTTTGTTCATGGTACATACTGCACTCATATTTTTTTTGATCGTGGAACTTGTTGCATACTTACTGTTTTTTGTTCGTGAAACTTGGTGCATGTTGTTTTTTTTTCTTCGTGAAACTTGTACATGGATGTTTTATTTTTTCCTCGTGAAACTAATTTGTAGATGGAACATGTTGAATGCTGATTTTTATTCATTGAACTTGTTGAGTGCTGATTTTTTGTTCATGAAACTTCTAACAGGTTGATTTTTCTCATTGTGAAACTTGTTTACTGATTTTTCTCCTCGTGAAACTGATTTTGTTCAAGGAACTTGTTGCTTGCTGATCTTTATTCATGGAACTTGTTGCATGATGGTTTTTTGTCCGTGTAACTTGTTGAATGTGGATTTTTCTCTCCGTGAAAGTTCTACATTAATTGTTTTTTCTTCTCTTGAAGCCAATTTTGTTCAGGGAACTTGACAGTGCTGATTTATGTTTGTGGAACTTTTTGATTGCTGATTTTTCTTCGTGAAACTTGTTATATGCTGATTTTTTTCTCTTCACGAAACTTGAACAATGATTTTTGTCCCCGTTAAACCGATTTTGTTCGTGGAATTCGTTGCGTGCTGATTTTTTATTCCTGAAACTCGTTGCATGTTTATTTTTTCTCTTCGTGAAATAATTACATTGATTTTTTTTACACTTAGTGAAACTAATTTTGTTCATGGAACTTATTGCATGCATATTTCTTTGTTTGTGATCCATGTTAAATGATGATTTTTCTCTTCGTGAAACTTCTACAATGATTTTCCTCATTGAGAAAACTGTTTTGTTCATGGAACTTGTTGCATACTGATTTATGTTCATGAAACTTGTTGAGTGATCATTTTTTGTTCGTGAAAAGTGTTGCAGCGTGATTTTGTTTATCCTCTTCTCGAAACTTGTACATTGATTTTTCTCTTCGTGAAACTTATTTTGTTAATGGAAGTTGTTGCGTGCTGATTTTTTTTTTTGTTCGTGGAACTTGTTGTATGCTGTTTTTTTATTCGTGAAACTTTTCGCTGGTTGATTTTTTCCCTTCGTGAAACATGTACATCAATTTATTCTCCTCCAGAAACTAATGTTGTTCATGGTAAATACTGCAAGCATATTTTTTTTGTTCTTGGAACTTGTTGCTTGCTGTTTTTTTATGTGTGAAACTTGTTGCAGGTTGATTTTTTCTCTTCGTGAAACATGCACATTAATTTTTTTCTCCTCCAGAAACTAATGTTGTTCATGGTACATACTGCACGTATATTTTTTTGTTCGTGGAACTTGTTGCATTCTGTTTTTTTTATTTGTGAAACTTGTTGCAGGTTGATTTTTTCTTTTCGTGAAACATGTACATTGATTTTTTCTCCTCCCGAAACTAATTTTGTTCATGGTACATACTGCACGCATATTTTTTTGATCGTGGAACTTGTTGTATACTTACTGTTTTTTTCGTGAAACTTGTTGCATGTTGTTTTTTTTCTTCGTGAAACTTGTACATGGATGTTTTATTTTTTCCTCGTGAAACTGATTTTGTTCAAGGAACTTGTTGCTTGCTGATCGTTATTAATGGAACTTGTTGCATGATGGATTTTTGTCCGTGTAACTTGTTGAATGTTGATTTTTCTCTTCGTGAAAGTTCTACATTGATTGTTTTTTCTTCTCTTGAAGCCAATTTTGTTCATGGAGCTTGACAGTGCTGATTAATGTTTGTGGAACTTGTTGCTTGCTGATTTTTTATTCCTGAAACTTGTTGCATGTTTATTTTTTCTCTTCGTGAAACAATTACGTTGATTTTTTTACACTTAGTGAAACTAATTTTGTCCATTGAACTTATTGCATGCATATTTCTTTGTTTGTGATCCATGTTAAATGATGATTTTTCTCTTCGAGAAACTTCTACAATGATTTTTCTCATTGACAAACCTGTTTTGTTCATGGAACTTGTTGCATGCTGATTTATGTTCAAGAAACTTGTTGAGTGATGATTTTTTGTTCGTGAAAAGTGTATCAGCGTGATTTTGTTTATCCTCTTCTCAAAACTTGTACATTGATTTTTCTCTTCGTGAAACTTATTTTGTTAATGGAAGTTGTTGCATGCTGATTGTTTTTTTTTGTTCGTGGAACTTGTTGCATGCTGTTTTTTTTATTCTTTTTTTTTTATTTAGCTAGTTGATTTTTTCTCTTCGTGGAACATGTACATTAATTTTTTTCTCCTCCAGAAACTAATGTTGTTCATGGTACATACTACACTCATATTTTTTTGATTGTGGAACTTGTTGAGTGCTGACTGTTTTTTTGTTCGTGAAACTTTTTGCATGTTGTTTTTTTCTTCATGAAACTTGTACATTCATTTTTTATTTTTTCCTTGTGAAACTAATTTGTAGATGGAACATGTTGAGTGCTTATTTTTATTAATTAAACTTGTTGAGTGCTGATTTTTTGTTCATGAAACTTGTTACATGTTGATTTTTCTTATTGTGAAAATCTTACATTGGTTTTTTCTTCTCGTGAAATTGATTTTTTTCATGGAGATTGTTGCGTTTTGATTTTTGTTTACGATACTTGCTTCGTGCTTTTTTTTTCTTTCGTGAAACGTGTTTCATGTTGTTTTTTTCTCCTCGTGAAACATTTACTATGATTTTTCTCCTCATGAAACTGCTAACAAACTAGCGCACAAAATATATTCCGTTCTACTTGATCAAAAAAATAATGACCACCACACACATTCCATTTTATTTTTTATTTCAAGAATATCAATTTAATGACATTAAGAAAAAAGTGCACAATATTTTTCTAATAGTAAAAGTCACGACTAACATTTCTATATCATTCTCATTTTGAATTTTTAAAATATTCAATGTGATTTTTTATGTTTTAAGTATGTTTCATGTCATTCTAAGACCTGTAAAAAAAGGTTGAAAAAACAATTATGTTAAAAAAAGTATAAAAAGTGGGGGGGGAGGAGGCCTAAGAATTTGGATGGCGGGGGGCCCCTTGGAGGTTGGGGATAGGGGAACTTTGGAGGTTGAGGTCCTTGGTGGTTAGGTCTTTGATGGTTGCGATCCTTGATGGTTCATACTCATAATCGTCTCACTACTTGATTTCTAAGGATTTTTAAAGATTGTTCTGAATTTCTTTATTAAAATTCTTTTCTTGGCATCTACAACTCTATTAGTATCAACTTTTTAGTATACTACAATGTTAGAGCATATTTTATATTGACAACACTGTTGAAATAGTACTTGTGTATTATACAGAACATATCCGAGAAGTGAAGCCAGGTCAAGTCACAATGTCATCTGGTCATCGTTAATCAGCTTGTCATCAGATTTTTTATACCAGTGTTCAAGGAGAAACATAAAAAAAACCACGTCTAACATATTGCTTAACAGACAGAATTTCCTAACCATCAACTTCATATAACCATATCAGGAAAACAACCATCGGTGTATGAAAACAGTCAGGACTCTATCAGAAACATGAAATTTCATACAAAATCATTGTACTATGAACAGTATGAGTTTTCATGGTAAGCTGATTATAATTACAACATAAAAAAAAACCGAAGATATGACTTTATATGTGTGGTGTTTGGAATGATAGCCCGCTTGTGTGGTGGGATTACTGTGCGCTTGTATGATATGGGTACTGTGCGCTTTCTTAAATTGACACAATTAAAGGGTACTGTCCGCTCGGATATATGAATATATGCAAAAAGGATAGGACCCCACTCTCTTTCATTGATATACGTGAAAAAAGGATAGGGCCCCGCTCTCTTTCATTGAAAGAGTAATGTCCCACCTGCCCGCTCTCTTTAATTGATATAATATTAGGGCCCGCTTGTATGGATTACCTATGGGCCCGCTCTCTTATATTGCTGCATCACTACTGAGGTTTTGAAGTCCACAACTTAACAAAGTATAGAAGAGTGGTATTTTCTATCATTTCATTCCATAAAACATTAATTTTGCCCAAAGAGGGCCAAATTTCCAGAGAATTGGAATTTTAGGATATTTAATCAAATTTTCAGGATCTAAGTAAAGTCTTTAGTTTTTTTCTGCAATATGACGGGCCAGGTTAATAGAAACAATTTATTATATATATATATTGCATAAGCTCTGAAACATCTATATTTCGGTTTTAGTTTTACAAAGCGGTTTTTGATCAATAATACAACAGGTAAAAAAAGATCCTGTAATCTTAGAGATTTCATGATGGACATATTTTAGATAAATATGACACATTTTAGGATGCTCAGGCAGTGTTACCGCATTGGCTTGTTTCCCGCCAGACTGGCCTATTTGGATGGTGATTGGCCGGAGAGTTTGTAATTATTCCACCGGGCGTAAATATTGGCTAATTTAATTTTTTTTTTTTTGCTTGTTTGTGGCGTGAACTGCTTTTTTGGGAAGAATTTTTTTTTCCTGTGGTCTGTACTTGCATCTACAACACCAGAATGACAAATGAAAAAATGAAGACCTTACAAATGAAGAAAATGACAAAAAAAGAATCCCTAAGTTGAAAAACCCTTTGACGACAAAAGACGTTATGACAATAAAGCAATGTGCACAGAGTTGAGTTCACGATCAAATGAAATTCTGTACAGCGAGGTTCAACTGCGTAGCAGCTATTGTATTCGTCCAGGCTTTGCATTCATACTATAATCGTTCAAAAATGACAATAATGCTTAAAAATGAACCTCTTTAAATATATGGGAGGAGTTTCCTTCCTCGCTATGGGAAGGAAAGATGACATTTGAATAAGAAAATTTAAAGTTTTTTCTCTTTATATCTCGATAAAAACAAAGTACCCTGTCTTTTTGAATACCCCCTCCCTTAGGGGTTATTCTTTTTAGCTGCATGGAAAATCAATCTGTGAATTTTGTTTTAATTAGCGGGGAAGCATCTTAATACAAATTGCAATTTTTTGTTTCGGCGTTAATATTTTCAGGGTATGCGACTCATGCATTAAAAATCACTTCTGAAGTTGAATCTTGGTCAAATATAATTTAAAGAACATTTTATAGATAAATGAAAAACTGAAAAAGAGTTTTTATTGAAATTTTATAACTGAAAATGTATTTAAAATTTTTATATCGATTTAAATAGTTTAATATTAAATTGTTATAAATACAGTTAAAGTTTTGAATAGAAACTACTTCTGAAAATCTAATTAATTTGAACAATTTTTGAATAGCCTCAATAGTGAGATCCAGTTAAAGCCGGTCTTTGTAAAAGTAGAACTCATGATTCAAAACAAAATCCATGATTCACGGGAAATTCTTGTTTTTTTAAATTAAATCTAAGGCATTTCAAATATCCATGGCAGGTGTCGAAAATCGTTATTTTCATGGATAAACAGGGATGTCAACTTGACACATTCCCATGTTCCGAGACAAAATGACATAAAAGGGCGAAAAAGGAGCACATTTTATAAATTTGGGACATTCAAGGGTAAAAAGAGGACTCATTTTGTAAATTTATCACCCAAAACAAAACATTTCCGAACATTTGTACTTCGGTAAGAAAAAATATATCATTTTTCACTAAAATAGTGCTTTGTCTCGGTATTTTTCTTTCTTTTTTGAGCCTCCAGGTTTAGCCAGATATGTCGTAAATAAAGAATTTTTTCCAAAGTAAGGGATTAAGTGTTTATGAGTTCATGTACAATACTTGTAATATGAGTTCATATTACAAGTCATTTTGTATGAATGTTTCATTCGGATCTTTTTTCGTTTTGTCTTAACTGATTTTAACTGGCCCAAGGGCACCGGCAGAAAATTTTCCGGGGGGAAGACACCAAAATAGCAGTGGTGGCTGGTTGACAGTTTTGGTGGTTTAGGGCACCAAACTACGATTTTACCCCGAAGAGGACGAATTTGCAATCAGTTTAAAATTCTGACAAGCTAATTGATTTAAAAGTATTATTAACCATATTTTCGGCTTCCCAGTTGCTAAAGAAGTAATGCCAAACGATGGCAGTACTGGATTCAACCAAGTTGAGTCACTTTATTTGTAATGAAATTAGGCAAGTTTGGTGATCTGTAATTGCGTATCAGCTACATTGAAGGGGGGCGAGTCATTTTTTTGCTGGGGTAGGGTAGATTCCTACAAAAGTACATTTTAATGGGCAAACTGCCTACTCTTCCTGAGACTTCAGATAAATGTTGAAAGAGGGGAGGGGGAGTTGTAATTAAATAAAATGTTACATTCCCATATCTAAAACCACATAGGTGGAAAAGGCATCATCAGCCCCACCAGGAATTTTCTTTGGGATGTCAAATACTACTAGGAACTTAGTTTTCAGCAATTTTTAATGGTAATATTTTTCGTTTTCTATTTATATGAAGTACTTCAATGTATTTAAACGAATGTATATTCATCTCCAATTTTTTAAGTATATTAAAATTTCATCTAAAATTGAAAATGCATATTCAAGCGTAGGACGGTACTAATCAACGTACAATTATTGATTTACGCATTTTAAAAGCAATTAACCAGGGATTAACGGATCGGTACCTCAAATTAAATCTTGGTTAGGCCTGGGTATGATTTAGAAAACAATCAGAAATTAAATAAAAAAAAGCTTTTCACCTAAAGGCAAGGAACAGATTTGGAACGAATTTGAACAGTATATTCTTTGTATCAAGGAGGCTGTCTGCTCCTTAAATCCCTACTCTTTATTTTGAAGTTTGGATTTTTTCTAAATTTTTAAGAAAATATGCAATTGGAAAAAAAAAATTTCAAAACACCAAAAAACTTTTTTTTAATGAACAAAGTGTTGAGAATGAGGCAGTTCCTTTTATATACAGAGTTATTTATATTTATTTTGAGTTTTAAACTTGCTCCTTACTTTAGTTGAAAAACCTTTTCTATTTGTTTAATTACATTTCATGAAACTGTAAAGTTTAATGAATACAATACTTTTGGTAGCACAGAAAAAAACTATCAATGATTTCTATTTTGATTTTCATGGATAATCAAACAGTTCGTGGTAACGAACTGTAAGTAAGGAGTGACCCGGCTCAATAGGAACCGATATTCTAAAAAACAGAATTTTGATGCCAATAGATACATCAAAAGAATTGGCTTATTATGCTGATTCCAAATATATAAGTTTATTTAAGTTTAGTCTCATCCATCAAAAGCAACGAGCCTGAGAAAATTTGTCTAATTTTTGAAAAAGGGCGAAAGACCTGCTAGAAGTCATAGAATTTTAATGAAAAACACATCATTAGACTCAGCGTATCAAAAAACCTTGCTGTAGAAGTTTCAAGCTCATATTTGCAAAAATGTGGAAGTTTGTAATTTGTGCCAGAAGAAAGATCACTGATGCGTGTTTATTTTTTGTTTGCGTTTTTTTCCCCCAGGGATGATAGTATCAACCCAGTGGGATTAAAACGTCGGGAGATAGTTCATTCTAGTTCCAGTACCCTTTTTAAGTGACAACAAAAATTGGAGGGAAACTAGGCTCCCTCCCGCGCCACTTTTTTCCCAAAATCGTCCGATTAAAACTTTGAGATAGCTCTTTGTTCAGCATAGTTGAAAGGCCCAGTAACTAAGTCTTTGGACATAAAATGACCCCCTAAAGCCCCTGGGGAATGATTTTAAGCAGTAAAATGTGCCCCTTGTTTTATTTTTTTGGGGGGGGGGGAAGTATGCATATATTTTTTGGGTTGGAGGGGAGAACATATTTTATGCTGGGAGAATATTCCATGGAGAGGGAAGTTTCTAAGGGCTGAACTTATTCCCTCTGGACAATTCCATCCTCGCTGAAAATTCCTCCCCCCCTCTGTAAAATTTCTTGCGGACGATTCAGCCTTAAAATTCTTTTTAGCACACTTTAATTTCTAATCGTTTCTCCGATCACTCCAGAAAATCCCCTTCTGTAGAAATTCTTTCCTTGAAATCCGAACTTGCTGAAAACCTCCCCCTTATAATTCCACTGGATCATCTGCATATGCAAAAACTGAGTTTGTAAAAATAAAGTAAGACAAATAAAAGAATTTTGTATAGGAATTCTGTCAAATCCCCCTATTGTCTAAGTTCCCCTGGAAAGCTTACCCCCCGAAATTTCCATTCCAACAGAAAATTTTCCACGTGGAAACCCACTCCAAGCAAAAAAAATCCCCCCCCCCCCCGAAAAATGGCTTTATACTTCCTAGTAACAAATACTATGTACAAATAATTGGTTAAGTTTAATAACTTACAGCTTTTTCCCCACGGACTATAAGGGGGGGGGTGTCATGCTACCTGTAAAGATATATTTATTGGATCTTTCAACTATACTGGCCAAATGGCTATCTCAAAATTTTGATCAGACGACTTTGGGAAAAAGGGGCTTGGGTCCCACATTTTTGTTTACAGGAGCTTGAAACGTCTACAGTAGGGTTCTTTGATACACTGAATTTACGGTGTGATACATTAAGATTCTGTGACTTTTTGGAGCTGTTTCCTTTTTTCAAAAATCTGGTAAAATTTATCAGACTCGTACCTTGTGGTGAGTAGCATTAAACTTGATAAATTTTATATATTTTGAATCGAAATAATGAGTAAATTCTTTTGACGTATCTATTGATATCAAAATTCCGTTTTTTAGAACTTTGGTTACTATTTAGCCGAGTCACTTCTTACTTACAGCTTTTTATCACGAACTGTATGACAATAAAGCCCATTTTTAAACCATTGGAAATTTGATTGCTATGAGCTATGCCCATGCGGCTGTGGGGTTCTGTCATCCCCGAAGGAGCATTTACCGGGCCATTTGACTATTGTGAATAAAATGATATCTTGGAGACTACAGGGAGAACAGGCAGTAAAAAAGGCACACAGGGACGGGGGTTACTTTTTTTCATTTTTGGCACCTAAAAGGGACACTAAAACTTTCCATGTCCAATCAAATGAGCCCCCTCTCAATAGTTTTGACAACTACCTCTTCCATACCAAGTGTTTGGGGGAAGGGGCGGGGTTGAAGGAAGAAATATTGCATTGAAGGGACCTGGGGTCTGGGTTCTTAAGCATAAGAATTGCTTTGAAAAAAGTCATATACAACACCAGTTTGAGCACTTATTGTATTGTTTTACATCTTTAATAATTTCTAAGCAATATACGCACATATTTTCCATCAGAGAACAAGGTAATCTGTCCCCTTGAACATACCAATGTTGAAAAAAATGAGATTTGCCTTTTAAGCTTAACAGGCGAGTGCAACATACATCTATTGTTTTTAGCAGGAGCAATACAGCTACAGCCTACAGACATACCTGCGCCAAGAAGGGATGCGGATCTCGTCTAATACTCATCGAAAGAACGCTTCGCTGAGAAGTCAAAGAATATTTCGGTTGTAAAATGTCCTTTGCTTTTCTTACCTCCTGTTCTCTAGTCATACTCTTTATCTTCCTTTCTTTGAATTCTTTCCTCTTTTAACAGTTGCCAGTAAATTATTGCTTTCTCAGAAAGTCTTAATAGACTACGCATTTTATTACGAAATGGAGTACCGTATCCTATAAGAAACCATTAGCGTAACAAAGCATATGATAGGATGGCTAAGTCTTTCCTTTGGGACAGCTTTTAGCCCTTCCATAGAAAGGATAGTTAAGCAACATTGAGAAAAAAAAGTGCAAATTTTTAAGTATTAGAAATATTCTGTTCATATTCTAGATTTCTTAAGAAGAATAAGCCAAAGGGTATTGAATAAAACGGGCAATGTATTTTGCCCGTTGCCCGCATACGTATATAAGGAAACCAGTGAAATAGTTAAAAATTAGGACGACCATAGCAAGCAGCTTACAGAATTTCCTGTTTTGATTTCTGTTTAATTCTCAGCTGAGCTAAAAAAAAAAAAATAATGTTTTTCAGTCGGTTTTGTTTCTAGAAAACATTATTATTCAAGTCTGACGTTGGGGTGCGAATGAATCCCTACTGATACCCCTTTACTCATTATGATTACTGGTTCGTTATATGAGTGATTATATTGGTTGGTTATATGAGCAATTTTCTTAAGAAGAATAAGGAATATACACTTGAAGAGAGTATAAAAGCACAGATATACTATAACTGTCATTTTTCAACGGGGAAAGTTATACACTGCTTTTTGGAGCACAGGAACTAGCCTAACTGAAGTGCTGCCACACCTTGGGAGCTTGTTGAAGTGACCGGTCAGTGCCGTTTGCTTATGTTTCCATAAGCTGATCAAAATAGGCTTTATGGCTGCCTGGAGAGCTCATAGATTTTGAAATTGATACCTATTTTGTTCAATGTATTTAAACGAAATAAAAAATCTAACAATTTCCAAGGTCATACTTATTCCCAAGCAAATTATAGTACCGTCGTTCATTTATTTGTTATTTATAAGCTAAAAATTTAGACTAAATAACCATTTTTCTCTACATAAAATTAAATGTGACGTCAAAACTTATAACTAACTGAACTTACTCTAAATGTGAAAGAGCTTGTACTTAAGGGTCCTTTAACTTGCAATATACTTTAAGCTTGTTGGAATGTAAAATATACGCTATCACTGCTGACGAATCATTGCAGCACCTAGCCACCTGAGGACTGAACAGCTATACTTATTCGTGCTCCACCTCACCACTTTTTTCCTCTTCTCCCTCCCATGAAGTTTCATTTGATTTCAAATAAGTTCTTATGGCCTCTTCTCACTTCATTCACGGACGTCCTGTTTTCCTTTCGGCCTCAGCTGGGCTATCTAAAACGGTGATTTTCCCCAGCCTATCAGCTTTCTTCAGTAAAATGTGGCCAAACCGTTTCAACTTTATAAAACTAGAAAGCGGGATTGAATAACTTCTTTGTATGGCTTATTGTTTTACATGTAGTAAGTAACTATAACAATTATGTGATAATTGCTCCAAAAAACCTATAGCACATTTTTCTTAACTCTTGAAGTTTCCCTCGTTTCATAGCCATGCTTGCCATCCTCTACATGCTCATTCATTCGTAACTTGCAGCCTAGTTTTCTTAACACCAATTTTCAAACCTATACAGCCATTCTAAGCTCTCGCGGCTATCCAAAATACATTCCCTCCACTATTTTATTTTAGGACACTCACATCACCTGCTTCACTTAAGTCTATAAGGGATCCATCTTCCCACTTAAGGTCATAACCTTCGCTGCTTCCTAGTCTTAGGGTTGCTAAAAATTGCAAATATATTCATTTTCAAAACCTTGTGATAAAGAAAAATAATCGTTTGAAAGTACGAAATATTTCCCTTAAAGCACAAGTTAAACATCAGTACAAAGAAAGTGAGGGTTGGAGGGGGATTGGTAACCTTGCACATACTTAAGGTTGTTTTGTTAGATTTACGTTTAATGTCGCTCTCTACTTTTGTGTGAGCTTTTTGTTATTTTTTTGCTATTATTTAAAAGTTACTAGAGTTTAACTAACCTGGACTAACATTTTGGGGATAAAATCTTAAAGAGATTTGAAGAACTGTTTTCAAGTTTTATAAGTGAATTTTGATAATATTATTTCAGTCTATTTTTTTATAATTGAGGCAAGATCCTTAAGAAAAAGGACAACATTGGTACATCTGTTTATTCGCCTATGTATACTAACGGTGTATACAAATGGTGCGATAATGTTCATGATTCTTCAGCTAATGACGTTAACTGCACAGCTTGTTTGGATTGGAATTTATCCTTGGATACTTTCTGCTGGCAATTTTAGATTAAATACATTTGGTTGAAATTTAGCTTATGTTGCTATGATGCAAAAATTATTTCTTTGGCCACAAACTACTTAATTGAGGGCTCTGTAAAAGCAAATTTATTTCCGCAGAATCATCATGGTAATGAATTACGTATCATTTGCTCAAAAATATTTATTTGGAATAGTGGTGTTATTAAACGTAGAGGTTATAAAACTGAGTTAACATGTCACCTTCTTCCAACATGATTCTGATTTGTGCTTTCACTACCAATACGTAGAAAGCACTAAATTTGTCATCAATAAAACCAGTAAAGCTAATCTAGTACAGTATTGACTCGCATCAAATTAGAGGGGAAAACTATAATAGTTATTACACTAGTTTTTAAGCCATCCACTTGTTGTTTTTTTTTTTTTTAGGTATACATCGGATTACAAGCGCGCTTGTTAAGACTTGTTAAGTTTTGTTTGTTGAGTTTTTTAAGCTTGTTATACCTGTTAAGCTTGTTAAGTCTTATAAGAAGCAAGACGAGTTAATATGAAAAAGTTTAAAAGTTTTGACATAGTTAAAATTTAGATTTTCAAATATATTAATAAGTTATGAGTCTTCTACAAATATTTAAAATGCTTTTGTGGGTTAGGATGTAGTAAATACACACAATTTTCGTAGAAAGCAAACACCATTTGTGAATAAACGCTTAACTATTTTAACGCCAGTGATTTGCCTGTGAGGGTGTTTGGCCGGAAGTTGGAAGTTGACGGAAGTTGAATTTGTAATAATTTCTGATTTTGCTGGGTGCAAATCTAAACCTAAATTAAATAAATAATTCCAAGATAAGAAAAAATGATCTGGGCAACCGAAAGTCAGGCTCTTGGGGATTTTTGGCAGTTGCAAACATTTCCCCAGAAAACAGGGGCTGCTGAAGAGAGCCAAATCCTTGGCATTTAAACAAGGTTTAGACAAAATTTAAAATTGCACAAAAACAGTACTGTCAATCGTTGCTCTAAAAACTAAAAGCTAAACCTGTAATTTTCAGACTTCTGGTATATTTGCCAAAGACCGTTTGCTAAACTCTATGTTGCAGAGTAAATCAGCATAACAATGCATATCAGGAAGGTCACATTGCGATTGAAACCACACTGCACTGCTAATTCTCCCTTTCTGTTTGGCTTAGTGTACATTTTAGGCAATTCTTTCGGGAATTTTAAAATATTAAGCCCTACCCTTAACCATGACAGTAACAATATAGCTGTGCCTAAGCAAATCATCGCTAGATGATTGGAGCTTCACCCAATTATTTCAGTTCTGTTACTTTGGAAAAGTTGCCTCCGGCCTTTCATAGTCACAATCGGGAATCGTAAGATACATCTTATAAGGTTTATATTCTAGGAGAAGTAATAGGGGAGAGAATTTTGATTTACAAAGAAATGAGTTGTCTATGTTTTTAACTTGGTTCGTTTTTGGTCATATGAGTTCACGAAAAAAGTTGTGCCACCAGTGAGCATTGCGAATATTAACAGGAAGTAGCCCGCATTAGATCCTTGGATTTACGTGATTGTTTAATTAGAAAAGGGAGACTTGTGATGCAAGGGACTCAAAACCGTAGAGATTCAACCACTTTACTGACTCTCAGGCGAATTAAATAGACACGGAAAGCATTACAGTTAAAGTGAGAGTCACTTGATTGGGCTCATGATTGTGTGCCGTTTTTTAAAGACCCGGAATTTTCTTGTGAAAAGTTTTTTAACTCTTTGCTTTTCGATAACGAGAAACAAAAGCATGCGTCATAAGTCAGTTACTCTCGAAGCAAAATGCTTTTTTCGTGCCGTTTTTAATCGCTTAACCCTGCTTCTTTCTAGCCTTATCCCGTTGGTATTTCGCCCTCTTTTTTAGGTAAACAAAAAGAGAAATATGAAAAATGGGACGAAGGGAAGTTAACGTCATCGGTTTGTAACAATAGA
>JAQQPU010006538.1:25063-42159 GCA_029168905.1 Artemia sp. Kazakhstan ARC1039 | reverse complement strand
TATATGTCTCCGCAAATAACATGGAAATTGCTATATGTCTCCGCAAATCCAGACGAGGCATTCTACTGTAGTAGTAGTATGACAAATTGAATGCGCAACTAAGAGAACAAATCGATTTATTTTGACTGTAGTATACGGAAAAGGAATTTACACTCTTTCCGTCCTTCGTCCCAAGATTGATAGTAGCTTTATCAGAATCGGGTGCTGGAATATAAGTAGCCTTCTGCACATAGCAACGTTTTAATTCAGAAGAGAATTTCTGCTTTCGCCCAGACCCTATACGCTTGTATCAGAAATCCAACGGTCTTGAAGATCCACTGACTGTTGAAAAATCTGTTAGTTAAAACACTGCTCTGAGTTCACACTAGGCTTAGGTCGAAATGAAAATTAAACGAAATACACCACAGAATAAAGTTGAAGTCCCGTATTTATTCTGTATTGTGATCAGTTTTTGATGATTATTTTCTGTACAGTCACCATTTTTTTTATCTGATTCGGGTTTTGGTACAGACTTTAAATATCAAAACCCCTGATGATTACACAGCAAAGGACTGACCGAAATATCGCTTCAGAGAAGAATTGGCACCTCAAAATCCATAACAGCAGTTGAGCTTACACACTCTCTTCGAATTATGACCAACAACCAGCATAGTCTGACAAATTATCTTACACAAGTTACTTTCATAATAAGTACCCCTCTGTTATAAGTTATACTATACTAGCAACAGAGTCTGTCGGACGACAGGAGTAAAAATAAAAAAAGAAAGTATACCCTCTTGAAAGGATTAGAATAGATATGTTCTAAAACCACACTGGCTGTACATGACACTTGACAAAAAATGAAAATAACAAAAAGAAATAACCAAGAAAACGAAGGTGATTTTCAAGCAGTGGAAAAAAAAACGAAACGAAATGACAAAAGTGGATGTTTCGGTAGGGAACTCTGTAAAGCCGTCTTCATTGCTAAAAAAAAACTAACCTTTTGAAGCGAACATTAATAAAGCAGGAGAAATACTGAATCAAACAAGCAAAAAAAGCCAGTATAATGAACGGTTTTTGACAAATTAGATTGGTCAAGGATTCTCTCTCTAGCGCTTAACTTAACTTGTCTACTGACCTAGTCTTTACCTAGTTTTATTGTATGGTCAAATAATTTTGATTTAAGATGAGAAAGAATTTTACTTGATTCTTTTTGGATTAAGCTATCGTAACCTGGGTTTATAGGAATATATTTAGTATCTCTATTTAAAGCAAGGTTACTATTAACGTATTTTTACTATTTACTACTTTATTACTATTTACATATTTTTCAATAATTGCCTGTGGTAAACAATTTACTGTGGAAATTAAACTAAATCTACCTAAAAGAACAAAATGGTTTGGATGCTCAAAAACATGGAGGACTCTTCATTTTTTTTCAGATTTTAGAGATTTATCCCCTTCATTTCCTTATTGTTTATTATATTAGATTTTTCTTTATATAGTTCCTTGTTTTTTTTTTGTTTTTTTTTTGTTAAATGAGGATTGGAATTCGTGGTACCTGGGATTGGAAACTAACTGACTCTGATTTTACAATGAAGAAATACTTGATTTAGGTACCTATTGCGTAAAGTCACGTGATCGTTGTATGATTAGTGATTGGCTAGATGTTGCCTAAAATAACGGGTTATATAGGTAGAAGATTAATTTCAAAGGGTAAAGGCTGTTTTAAGGAACATAAATTTATTAACAGTCTTTACATACTGTTTATAAACAGTATTAAATTATGTTTTAACTTAATTATGGTATATTATATGCTATTTTAGGTAAGATTTAATATGTTATTTATTTAAATACCATTCACTCTATGTACAATTGTAGGTAAAATGTATGGATGATTATGATATTGCTGAGATTGAGCACGAAAACATTGTTCTGGTTGTCTGTTCAACATTTGGCAACGGGGATCCCCCTGAAAACGGAGAGGTAAGATCCTAGAAATTAATCCAGAACTTTATCTGAAATGCCAAAGAGGCTATCAGAAAGGCATGCAAAAACAATTAAGAAAATACTCTGGATGCTAGAAAAATATATATCAGTATGTTTTTAATTAAATATAAATTAGAAAACCTTCCAAAGTAATGTGTATTAAAATGCTTCTTAGACTTTACTACACTAAGATCTACTAATTTTGTACAAACTGGAACATTATTGTGGGAAATTTTGGGAAAAGATTTAGAATTAACTGTTTGAGAGATTTGATTCAAGAACTAGTCTGAATTTTGGCTGAAATGCTAGATCTGCACCTAATGAAGACATAGAAAATATCATAGATTAAACAAAAAATGACGCATTAGAAAAAAAAAAGATTGTGTTTTTGAATATAGTATAAATAAACGCTTGAAAACCTTCATAAGCCATTATGTGTGTTGTTTATCCAATTATATCAACCTTTATTAACTATATCAACCCAATATCAACTTTGTAAAAACACTTTAAAAGCTACTCCTAAAACATTTCAGTTGATGGGAAAATTGTGGAAACAGATTTAGAATCAACAGTTTGTAAGATTTTTTTTTGCATCAGAAGTCCACCTAAAAACACAGAGGTAAGGACGCAGATTTATCAATAACTAGAAAATGTTTAAAAGCTGCAATGGTGTTTTGAATAAGTTGTTTTGGTTTTTTCAAGATGCAGCTCATAACAATACTTTATCTCAAACTTTGTCAACTTATATCTTTCTATTTTGTAATTGTTTTCTACATCACAGAAGCTGTTCCTCACTGTAATGCTATTAAATAAAAACATACAGAGTTTTTCAACTGGAAGTAAGGAGCAAAATTACAACTCAAAACGAACACAAATTATTACGTATATGAGGGGTGTCGCTCCCTCGTTAATACCTCTCTCTTTACGCTACAGTTCAAATTTTGTCACAATACCTTAAGAATGACTCCGGAATCACAAAGGCCGTTTAATTAGAATAAATAGCTCCTTTAAAAGTGCTAAAAAAAGTTCTCATATACGTAATAATTTATGTTCGTTTTAAGTTTTAATGTTGCACCTTACTTTCAGTTGAAAAAAAGTGTTTTTTTTTTGTTTAATTTCTAATCGTTCTTTAAATAATGCTGGGAAATCCGGCTCCCCCTCCATGGAAAATTCCCTTCCCCAGAAAAAGTCCTCCAGGGAAAAATCCTCCCGCGTAACCCCCAGACTTCCACAAGAAGAATTCCCCCCCCCCCAAAACGTATGTATGCTTTCCAATAACCAATACTATGTATAAACCATCGGCAAAGTTCATAACTTGCAGCCCTTCCGCCGGGGACTCTAGGGTGTTGAGTCATCCTCAAAGACACAGTTATTAAGTTTTTCGGCTATGCTGAGGAAAATGGTTATCTAAAAATTTTGATTGGGTGACTTTGGGAAAAAATGAGTGTGGGAGGGGGGCTAGCTGCCGTCCAAAATTTTTGGTCACCTAAAAAGGGAACTAGAACTTTTGATTTCCGATGAAATGAACCCTTTTACGATCTTCTCAGTCGCTGGTTCAATATGATCACCCCTGGGGAAAAACAAACAAAATAAAATCAAACAAACACGCATCCGTCATTTTTCTTCTGCCAAAAATGCAAAATTCCACATTTTTGTGTATTGTAGTTTGAAATCTCTACAGTAGGGTTCTCTGGTATGCTGAATCTGACGGAGTGATTTTCATCAAGATCACTTGATTTTTGGGGGTGTTTTCCCTCTTTTTCAAAAACTGGACAAACTTTCTCAGGCTCATAATTTTTGATGGGTACCATTAGATTTGATGAATTTTACATATTTTGAATAAGCATTGAAATTCGATTCTTTTGATGTATCTATTGTTATCAAGACTCCGTTTCTTAGAGTTTCGGTTAATATTGATCCGCATCGCTCCTTACTTATAGTTCTTTACCACGAACTGTTTGATGCTGGGAGATAAACAGTAAGAAAACATGGTGCTCAGTTTCTCCCAAGGTAAAGAGTAAGCTAGAAGTCGTTCTTCTCAAGTATGCTCTTTATTGTGACTGTTAAACCCCAGTTAAAAAAAAGGCATAAGAAAAATGTTTAAGGAAAATGCTTTACTTTCAATAGTAAGAAATGGACCATTAAAAGAAAAACACCAATTTTCTTCTCATCCCCAATTCCTAATGCATGTTCTTTTTCTTCTTTTTCCCGGCACGTACAGCTTCAGAATTCAAATAAGCTAACAAAGTTAAGGAACATTTTTACGTTATTTTGCTCCTAAACAATATATTTAAGCTCACGTTTCATGCCTGCCTTGTTTTTTCATTGCTCCCAAAATGGATTAAAGATTGACATTTGGGTAAAAGCCTCCACACTAAAATTTATTAAAAAAGATGGTGTTAATTTTATCAACTTATTTCTGCATTTTCACCATGAAGAGTATTATCATTGCCTACTATTAACACAGATAGGTGCCTTCTGAAAAACGCGTTGTGGTGCGTATTTCGTACAGCATAGCCGCAGTGGTGAAACCATATTGTCTGTCCAATGGCGAACTCAGAAAATAGCCTACGATTCAGAGCTAATATATAAAATTTATAGAGCGAGATTACGAAGCATTAGCTGACCTTCATCAAAAAGAAAAAGAGCAGGTGGCAGGACAGAGATAGAAAAATTTGGGTCTAATATTTAAAAATATATTGTGGGCTTTGGGCAGCTTTGGTGAATTCTCTGCTGTTAAAACAATAAAATGGCTTTCGCTTAGTGCACACCACATCTTAACCTGTCAAATTGATTTATAGTAACAGTGAAACTGCTACTGTTTCACTTGCTTCATTCTGTTCTCGCTAGAGTCAGTATACAGTAGAGGCAATTATATTTTAGCTAAGTGTCTGCCCAATAGGCTTAAGGGGCGACCATACTTGAAGCAACCTTCCTATCTCTCCCATAGTAAGTGTTTTGAGTTTGACTGACATTAATAGTTGAGGCAGTTAGGAGGTCTCAGTCTTTTCTAATAGAATAGAATCAGGTGAACATTTTGATTTAGCAAAATGCTAAAGCCGACACCTATTTTTCCTGAAATCCCAAAAAAACTCAAAAACCTATTTTGGGTTTGCCTGCAAGATCGCTTTAGTCAATATTACTCGTAATTGGTACTTAAAAATGCAGCGAAAAATATTCTATTGAAGCAGTTGCAGCATATTTTTATAAAAAACACTTGCTGACTGCAGTCCCTTCGAATACTTTACATACCAACGTTTCAAACTGCTTATCACCCGACAAAGAGCCTAAAATACTTGGAATCAAACAGATGTGGGCGAATAAATTATGCTGAGGGGGTTAACGCTTCCTTTTATTTAAAAGCGGTCAGTTGGACTTTGATTTAGTGAAGCTTTAGCTCTGGAAATGATTTATTTGGTGTGTATAATTTGAAAGCGTTAGCTTGAGAGTTGAAACATTAGCTTGAGGTTACACTCCGTGAAAGTATCTATCATAAAATGTAACTAATATTGAAAGCGTAAGGAACCCCTGGAAGTCGCCCTCTTCGAGTTTGTTTACTCAAGTCTGTGTGAAATCTGATACCTTTGTCTTTGAGCCTTTTTGCCGACCAGGAAAAGGGCTCGAATCAGCCAAAACGGCTTTGGACTGGCGTCCCCCCTTAAGGGGTATCAAAATCGAAAGTGTAGCCTCGTAAAATTGGCTTCCAAACCTGACGACATAAATTGGGAAGGCTTTCAAGAATATTTTTTAAGTGTAAACGTTACAATAAAGGATGAATATGAGAGGAGGGTCCACCCCCTTCATTTGACACTAATACCAACTTTCGCGTTGATTCAAGAACCAATTTATAAGGACCGTCAAGATGCATGTCAATTAGTAATTAGTGGAAAAACTGATTTTCAACGGAATGCATCAAGGTAAAAATGTGTCCAAAAAAGGCTCAAATGTAGAAATACGAAAAGAAGACGGAAATGGGTTCTGATCATGGCAGTGCACAAACTCCCTTAAAACAAAAGAGATTCTAAAGGTTTTCAAAATGATAGTCATTTGTGCCCATTGGTCATTCTAGAACTCCTTGTGATCTCAAACAAATATTACAAAGATGTAAAAGAAGTGGATATATTTATTATCACAAGCTATCGCAGCCTACTACTAGTATATGGTTGTAAAAGTGCATCTACAAATGACTGATTTTTACCAAAAAACAGTGATCTTGGAAATACCCTAGTCACTTCAATGTGACTGTTTCAAATTTTTCCATGATTTTCAAATAGTTCCCGTATTTTTATTTGTTTTGGCAAATAAATCCCTCTACTCCCTGAAAAAAACTACATAGGCTACTTATTAATTGAGAGTTGTATTGGCCAGTCATAAATTAGTTTATATTAGAGATGATTCTTCGCCACGTTTGTATGAATATTTCTATATTTCATTTAACATTGTTATATCTATTTGTCCTGCAAATTATTATTTGACATAAAATATAAATGAAGAACTGGAGCTTTCTTGACATCTTTCTTTCTTAATATGGCATTTTCCTTCAGCTAAGCTTTATATTTCTAGTAAAATAATAAAATTTGGACGAATCATTGCTTAAGCTGTTTTATTATAAATTTTATTTTTACATTGCAGAGATTTGCTCGGGAACTAATTACCATGAAGCTTGGACATGACCGCGAAGAAATCGGTAGCATTGAGAGGTCGTAAGTGGAAAACATTTTTCAATAATTTCTATTTCTTATTTGTTTTATCTTTTTATACTTTTTTCTTAAGGTCAAAATTAGTTAGCAAATTTTTTGCTAACTGCTTAAATTGAATTTATCAAGTATTTTGGGCAATAGGTTGCATCAAGACTCGGCTGGGTAAATGTAGACAGAGAAAAGCCAAGACAAATAGTCCAAGTAATTGAGAGGCAAATGTTAAAATGGCTGGGGCACGGGTAAATGGCAGGAGTATGAATGACTCTCTTATTGGACACATACTTGTCAGGTTAGTTTTTGGAAAGGCATGCCTGCCTAGAGCCTTAGGCATGCTGATCAAGAATTCAAAAAAGAGGCAAAGAAGGCAGGCCCGCCTATGGTCTTAAGAAGGTTGACCAAGAATTTAAAATTGACATAGGACCATAAATTTGCTTGAAATAACAGGCAAAACAATCGTTTAAAGCCATTTTTATCTTTCAAATAGTACCTATTCGTTGCCTAAGCTTAGCCCATTCAAAATTTTGAGACTGAGTTTATTAGTGTCTTTCTTACAAATGCACTACACTCTCATTAGAAAGAAATTCTCAAGATTTTGACAGAGCAGAGCAAACTAATTGTATCTCAAAAGAATACAGCTTACAAGAGTAAAAACTGGCACTAGTGTCATAAAATCACCAGCCTCATCTAGCATTAGAGAATTTTGTTCCTTTTTGGCCTACCCTGCACTGCTGCATTCTGGTGTTTCAGATGATTTAAAGCGTAGGGGAGGGCAAAAAAAGCGGAGTTATGTTATCATGAGGCTTAATAGCTTGAAGTCAACTAGCCTGCTTAACTTTCCAAGACTCTCTCAAGCTAACCTAGGTCTGATATGTGCAGACTTAACTTCGATTTAAAATAATTCCTGGAAAGAAATAAAAGGCAGCTCGCTTAAAGAAAAGTTTCGCTCGAAATCCTATAATATTGTAGACTAATTATATCAATTACCCATTTTTTTCTACTTTTTTTTTGTAAAGTCGCCTGACGCTACACACTCGCTGACACTAGCAGGTTTTAATGTCATTCAAGTTTAAAATTTGTTCTGCTGACATAACATGTAGGGGGCGTAAATGCCTAAATATAGTTTTAAAAATTCCAATGAGCTGCTAATGGCAAGTACGGGATGCTGCAAGTTTTGGTAGTTATAGGCTGAAGGTAGTCTAAGCTCCACTAGACCTGCTGAATTTTTAGCAAGTGCTCATAGTCCCTTAAAAATTTAAGCTTTTGTGTTTTTAATTCTATCCAGCGATTCTGCAGAGTAGTGGTGTAATTTTCGTCAAAATCCGGGGGGGGGGGCAAAGTTGGATCCAATTTTCCCAAATAAAGTGAAAATGGATAATGAAAACTGAAAAATGAGCCAAATAGTAACAAAAAGGGTAAAGATATACTAAAGAAAACTGATCCATTCCTGTGGATGCTTGAACTATGCAGGCTTTTCTAGTTGTGACAGGATTTTTGGAGAAACTAAATTTCAGCTGGGAGGGGGGTAAACTGGGATCTGTGGGGAGGTCAAACTGAAATCTGGAAGGGGCAGTTGCCCCTCCTGTCCTACAGCAAATAACGCCCCTGCTGCTGAGTAGTGCAGCCATTGTGTAGAAAATTGGTGAAGGCCTCTTGCAGATCAGCTTTTTCTCTCCATTTTTCTTTTAAAGTTTCGTGCAATCAGCTTGAGCATTGGAGGGCTTTCCAAAATAGTGTGTTGTAATTAGTTGTTATTAGTTCTCACAGTGAAGGTTTAATTGATTTTTTTTCTCAAAAAGTCATAACTTAAACTTCTAAGGTAATTCCCTCCTTATTTTTATAGGGAGGGCATTCCCTCTCTTATATAAAATAAATTCTGCTTTTCTTAAATTTTGATGCTGCTTTTTGCTTTTATTTAATTAAAACACGTGTTTTATCATACAAAACCCAATGTATTAAAAGGTTGGTGTGAAAATATCACCTTTATCAAGGTAGAAAAAAAGAAAAATAAACTTGGAATGAAGAAAAATGGTCTTTAAGAAGGAAAAGGAAAAACAAGTGTCTTAAGAAAAGAAGCAAAAAGTTGGGCGAAAAGTGAAGAACTAGGACTTTTTGCTAGTTTATAAAGTTGTTGGGCTAGGTGAATGGAAATTTCAGGAATCAAGTTTATAGCCGAATATAGCGAAAGGGTGTTTTTTCAAGCCCGAAGCTGCGACACATCCTTGTGTGCGCTTGCTGCGTCCTACCAGAACTACCCATAAAAAAAAATTACACTACAAACCAGAGTGTTTCTCTCGCAACATAAGTATAGGATGTGGGTCTGTTTTTGAAAGTTTCTTGGACGTAGCCCTAAAAATTATCCAATTTTGTGAAACTTCAGCGTCTAGGTGGTGGGCACTCGGAAAACTATTCACTAATCTAGGCAGTAGGTCGGTTCCAGGCTATTTTATTGCTAGTCACTACAAATATGCGAGTTGATAAGATATGTTTCTGTTTCATCTCTTATCAAAAAATGTTATCGTTTTGATAAAAAAGTTTTTGTTTTATAGTTGAATAATTTGATAATGGTATGTTGAGTGACGGTTTGCATTATCATGGGTGCATAAGCCACTTAGCAAATTTTGTAGAAAAAAATAGCGATATTGTTTGAAAACGACAAGGCTTTCAATTTTTGGCGGGTGTGGTTGGTACTAATTTTGGTGTGGTTACCTAGGTCCTCCCTTTGGCTTTTTCACACACCGATGTTTTTAACATAGAAACTTTTTTTTTGAAATAAAAACTTTGAAGAATATTTTGACAAAAGTGAAACACGTTTTAAAGAAGAATACATTTAAATCTTTGACAGACAAGTTTGATTAAAAACGAAAGATCAGACGAAAAATTAGGGATCAGGTACCAGTTATGACTTTACTGAAAAAATAATCTAAAGAAAATCTGTTTATGAGTGTTTGTTGTGTTAATATAAAGTAGTTATTTCAATTCTAAACTTAAATAGAAATTTAATCAAAATTTGGGTTATTTTATTCCCCAATACAGATAAAACAGTCACTATGAAAAATTTACATCCACATGCATAAAATTAGGGAGGAGGGATCAAAATATTTTTAAAGGCAAATGATTTGTTATATTGAAATAAAATATGCTATTGTGTTCAAATATTTGTGTTTTGAAAATGTCTTACATCAACAAAAGTAGTACAGAGAGGATGAGACGGATCCGTCTGTCCTTTTTTTATGCATGCACTGTTGATAAGCAGTTTTTTGCGTCAGTAAGTAAGCTCATTCCGGGGCACATTCTTATTAATTGAATTTTTGTAACGCAAAAAATACTGCTAGTCCTTGTGGCTAATCTTTGGCATTTATCTGTCTCACAGTCTTCTCATTTATGTCATTTATTTACAGGAGAAAGGATACAAGAGCAATGCTGAGGATGAACAGTGCTGAACCGAAACCACAGGCTTTTGAAAGACTTTGCTCTGTTATCAGTGTGGCAAGCATAGCTTCTGATGTCACTAATGAAGATCCGCCACTTCCATTAAGCAATGTTAGGTAGGCCATATAGCTAATTATACTGTTTTTAGCCAAAGATCTTGTCTCACCCGACAAGCATAAAAATTGATGTAAAATCATAGCGTTTGCGTTTTATGTCAGGACAGGAGAAAAAAAACAATATGTCCTTCCTTTGAAAATTCTAGGTCCCTTCCCCCCCCCTAAAAAAGAACAGCTTTTCCTGAAAGGTCCATTTTGATTCCTGAGCCTTGTGAGAAGACATAATATGCTTACAAATCAATAAATACTTACTCACAAATAAGTGTAAGTAAGGAGCGACTCGGCACAATAGTAACCGAAACTCTAAAAAGCGGTATTCTAATATCAATAGATACATCAAAAGAATCATATAAGCATGAAATGTGTCACCTTTTACAGAAACTTATTGACAATATGTAATCTCAATCAAACAGTTCGTGATAACGAACTGCAGGTAAGGAGCGACTCGGCAAAATAGTAACCGAAACTCTAAAAAACGGTATTCTAATATCAATAGATACATCGAAAGAATCAGCTTATTATGCTAATTGCAAATATATAAGAGTCGTCGAGTTTTGTGTTATCCACCAAAAGTTACGAGCCTGAGAAAGTTTGCTCGATTCTTAAAATAGGGGGCAGACACCTCCTAAATGAAAATCACATCATCAGATTCAGCATACCAGAGAACCCTACTTTAGAAGTTTCAAGCTCCTATCTGCAAAAATGTAGAATTTTTCTATTTTTGCTAGAAAACAGATAACGGATACGTGTTTATTTACTTTTTTTTCGTTAGGGATGATTGTATCGAGATGACGGTCCTAGAAGATCGAGAGAGGGCGTATTCGAACAGAAATTACAAGTTCTAGTGTCCCTTTTAAGTGACAAGAATAGATTGGAGGGAAAGTGAACCCTCTCCCACGCCCATTTTCCCTCAAGATTATCTGATCAAAATTTTGACTTAACTATTTCTTTCAGTTTTGTTGAAAGATCAAATAATTAAGTCATTAGGTGTAAAATGGCCCCCACAGTCCGTGGAGAGAGGCCTGCAAGTTTTGAAATTCACCCATTATTTACGGATAATATTTGTTATTTGGAAGTATACAGATTTTTTTTTTTGGGGGGGGGGTGCTTGCAGTGGATTTCTAAATTGAGAATATTCCTTGGGGATGGAAATTTCTGGGGGAAGGGGGGGGGTGAATATTCCAGGGAAAATGTTACCTGTTCATCTTCCGGAGGAATTATCCAGAGACTTTTTTCCGCGTGTTTTGATTTCTGGGAAATAATTTCCACAGAAGGGGGCATTTCTGGAGTGATCAAAAAACCGATTTGAGATTAAAGTCTTATTCAAATTTAAGAATGGTAAGGAGGATTTTTCTGGCTGAATCGTCCGCAAGCAATTTTACAGGGAGGGGGATTCTCAGCGAAGATGGAACTGTCTGGAGGGAATTTGACGGGGGAGGATGCACTTTACGTTGGATGAAATATCCACGGAGGAGTTTTCCTTGAGGGGGAGGGATATATTTCATAGAGGTTGAACCAGATTTACCGGCTTTATTTGAAAAAAAAAACGAACAAGAATTATTCCATATAATATATGGAATATATATTCCCTTCATATATGTCTTTACATATATCTTTACGCTAAAGTTTGACTGTTTGTCCCAATTTTTTAAGAGCGTCTTCTGAAACACGGGGCCGTTTAATCAGAATAGGAAGTTTTTTTTAAGTACTAACAGCTTTAGCGTAAGGAGCAGGGTATTGAGGAGAGGGCAATCCTTCAAATGTGGAATAAATCTGTCAAAATTAAAATGTAAATTTTGTTTCATTTTTGCATGTACAGCAAGCCAAATTCTAACTTGTATTAGTTGAAAAACTTTCAGAAATAAAATTTAAAGAACAAGTTTTTTTAACTGAAAGTAAGGAGCGATACTAAAACTTAAAACGAACAGAAATTATTTCGTATATGAAAGGGCTATCCCCTCCTCAACGCCTCGCTCTTTACGCTAAAGTTTTCCTTGTTCTAAAAAGCACTTGCTCATGCGAGATTCGCGTCATAGTTTTTGGAATAGATATTTGCTGGATGGCATTTACCGACACTATTTATTATATAAAGTATATTTTTCAAATTCATATACAAGGACCACTAACTAACACTAACAACTCACTGCAGCACCAAGCCACAAGAGCTCTCTTCACACCCTCCAAAGAAGTTCTCTTTTCCTTTAAATCTTTACTTGCGACATCCTCTCACCCCATCCACAAACGACTTTTTTTCGTTTGGCCCTAGACAGTTGCCCGACAAGGACGATTTTGGACCATGTATTATATTTCAGCCTCAGAACGTATCCAATCCATCTCCACTTTTCGCTCATTATAGCCCTAGAAAGCGCGATTGAACCACATTTTTCGTAGAGCGTCAGTCAGTCGGATACCCATAACAATCCGTAGGCTATTTGTCTAGAAAACATCTGGCAAATCCTCCTCGTTTTTCAGAGCGCCTAAGCTTCGGAACCATATTTGACCACTGTAACCACTGTAGCTTACAGGATGAGAATATAAAAGATACTTTCGAGGCCCAGTTGAATACTATACTGGAGAGTTTAAAAATTGACAATGTAAAAGATGGATGGCATAATTTTAGGATAATATTTTGTGAAGTTGCTGATGGTGTCCTAGGAAAGAAAGTTAGGAACGCAGCTAGGAATATTAGTGAAAATGCTTTATGTTTAATAGAAAAGAGAAGGGGCTTGTATAAGAATTACATGAGTGATAAATGATATGAAAATAATAGGAGTGTAAAGAACGTGGAGAAAGCATTAAAATACGAACCAAGGAAGGTTGAAATGGGAGTCATGGATAAAATTGCTGAGAATCTGGAAGATGCAGCTAGACAAGTAAAAATTGTTCTGGCATGTTATCATGGTATTCACATGATGGTAGGACAGCTAAGCTTATTGATTATGTTATCGTAAACCAAAGACTGGTGGGACCAATACAAGACACTAGGATATACAGGAATGATGCTATTGATGTTAAAATTAAATATCGCCGTCTAGTAGTGTCTGGAGTTAATTAAAGCTAAAATTTAGGAAGAGCAACCACTTTCCGAGAAGCTACGATAGGGGTAGACTCCAGAATGAGAATTTGAGAGAAACTTTCCAGGAGAAGTTGAATAATAAACTAAAAAGATTAAAATTTGACAATGCATAAGATGGATGGAACAATTTTAGGAAAATAGTATGTTATGTCGCTTATAATGTCTTAGGGAAAAAAGTTGGGAACGTAGTTAGGAATATTAGTGTAAATGCTTTTTGTTTAATAGAGAGAAGGAGGGGCTTGCACAAGAATTATCTAAGTAAATGACCGTATGAAAATAAGAGAAATGCAAAGAAATTAGAGATAGTATTAAAATCTGAACAAAGGAGGTGTGAAGTGGAGGCCATGGATAACATTGCCGAAGATTTGGAAGATGGAGCAAGACAGCATAATAGTATCATATTGTGCTGGTATGTTAATAAATTGATAAGGAGTAGTCAATCTGAACTTATCCGAGTTATCAAACAGTTCGTGGTAACGAACTGTAAGTAAGGAGCGACCCGGCTCAATGGTAACCGAAACTCTAGAAAACGGAATTTTGATACCAATAGATACATCAAAAGAATCAGATTTTATTGCTGATTTCAAATACATAAGTTTCATCAAGTTTAGTCCTACTCATCAAAGTTACGCGCCTGAGAAAATTTGGCTGATTTTTGAAAAAAGGAGGAAAGACCCCCTAAAAGTTATAGAACCTTAATGAAAATCATACCATCATATTCAGCGTATCAGAGAACCCTACTGCAAAGGTTTCAAGCTCCTATCTACAAAAATGTGGAATTTTGCATTTTTTGCCAGAAGAAAGATCACGGGTGCGTGTTTATTTGTTGTTGTTTGTTTTGTTTTTTTTTCCATGGGTGATCGTATCGACCTAATGGTCGTAGAATATCGTGGGAGGGCTCATTGGAACGGAAATTAAAAGTTCTAGTGTCCTTTTTAAGTGACAATAAAATGGAGGACAACTAAGCCCCCTCCCACGCCCATTTTTTTTCCAAAGTCACTTGATCAAAATTTTGAGATAGCCATTTTGTTCAGCATGGTCGGAAATATGATAACTATGTCTTTTATGATGAATTAATCCCCCAAAGTCCCCGGGGGGAGGGCTGAAAGTTATGAACTTTACCCAATGTTAACAAATAGTTTTGGTTATTGGGAAGTATACAGACGTTGTCAGGGGGATTTGTTTTCTGGTAGTGGGGGGGGGGTCGGGGGTTATGTGGGAGGATCTTTCCATGAAGGAAGTTTTTATGGGGGAAGGGACATTGCTATGAAGGGGGCGCCGGATTTCCCAGCATTATCTTAAAAAAAGATCAGAAATTACATAAAAAAAAACAAGTTTTTCAACTGAAAGTAAGGAACAACATCAAAAATTAAAACGAGAGAAAACATTACGTATATGATTACCCCCTAGTCAATACCTCGCTCTTTAAGCCAAAGATTTTTTAGAACTTTCATAAGAGCTATTTATTCTAATTAACGGCATTTGTGATTAAGGGGTTATTTTTAATGAATTGGAACAAAATTTGAACTTTAGCTTAAAGAGCAAGGTATTGACTAGGGGGTGAATCCTCTAATGTACGTATTAAAAATATATGAATATAGAAGTTCGTTACGTAAATTAATTCGTAAGTTACGTATATTTATTACTAATGCAAACGTTCGTAAATAAAATTAAACAAGTTTCGAAGTTCCCCTCCTCAACGCCTCGCTCTTTACGCTAAAGTTTGACTTTCTCACAACTCTATGTTTTTAAATAATAAAAACTTTAGCGTAAAGAGCGAGGCGTTGAGGAGGGGAGAGCCCCTTTCATATACGGAATAATTTCTGTTCGTTTTAAGCTTTAATGTCGTTCCTTACTTTCAGTTAAAAAAAACTTGTTTTTTTTATTTAATTAAAGATAGGAACGGGGCCACAATTAGTGATAAGGAAAGAGCTAAAGAGAGATGGGTGGAACATTTTGAGAATGTACTGAACCAGGACAGAATTGCAAGAAAAGATATAGAGGAAACGAAAAAGTTTGTGACAAATTGGATGTAAAGGAAGATTTATTTTGTAAGGAAGAATTAGTGACAGTACTAAAAGGATTAAAAATAACAAGGGCCCTAGTGAAGATAGTATGGCAAAAGAGTTTCTTAAATACGTGATTATAAAGCTAGGAATGAGCTACTGATGATTATGAATATGATTTTTGAAAAAGGGGAAGTACTTAGCGATTTTGGATTTTGGGAGAACTCTAATTAAACCCCTAAGGCTACGAGACCGAGTGTGGTAATTATAGAGACATTAGCCTGGTTTTGTAGGCAGAAAATTACTTAGTATGATGATTTTTTTAGACTTAGAGATGCTGTAGACAGTTTTAAGAAAAGGACAGTGCGGTTTTAGGAAGGGTAGAAGATATGTCGGCCAAATCTCACTCTTAGGTCAATAACTGAGAAGTGCCTGAGTCTTGAAACACCTTTAGTTCTCAGTTTATAGATTATGAGTAAGGGTTTGATTCAGCTGATAGAAGAGCTTTAGTGAAGGTCTTGACCTTGTAAGGTATGCCAGATAAATACATTAGAGTGATTATTGCTATATACGAGGTTAACATTGGTGCAGTTTAAGTCAGGAAATGAGGTTAGTAACTGGTTTTGTATTAAATCAGGAGTTAAACAGTGCTGTGTTTTATCCGTGTTTATATGGATCATTTTGTATGACTTTGTCTTAAGGAGCACAGGAAAGGCAATGGGAGGACTCGGAATCAAAGGAAAAGTAAAACTTCCCTGGACTTAGATTATGCTGATGATTTAAGCATCCTAGAGGAAAGTGTGAGCAAAATGAACCAACTTTTAGATGTCTTGTAAGTTCAGGGTGCTAGAATAGTTTTGAAAATTAATGTTAAGAAGACCAAGTCGCTAAAGCAAGGAATAAGTGAAGATGAAAAGGTGACTTTGAGTAACGAAAGGATCGATCAAGTGGACAGCTTCACTTACCTTGGTAGTATTATTGGTAAAGGGATGTATTTATTTGTTGTACATATTTTATACATTCTGTCTGGGATAGTTTTATGGACCCAAATCTAGATTTGCGATGCTTCAAAGGGTCGAAAACCATTGTAAACACAGGAAAAAATTACACTTTCAAATTTATTTATATTTCGTTCTGATTAAGAATCATTCACTCTTTTTTAGACAATTTTAGAAGCATTTTCGGGTGAAATTTTTTATTGGCAGAGTGATGTTTTATGGCCTTATTTGTAAAAACCGTCGGAAATCAAATTTAAAGCGTTTTTTTTTTTATTTTCAGTGGGGTTGGAATTGTCTTGAAGTTTGTGGGGAAGGGGAAAATTGAAGAACTATTTTATAGGGGATGGGGAGGATTTTCGGAAAAATTTTCCAAGGAGGGGATGATTTTTGGCATGAAAGATAAGATAGATAAGATAAAATTTATTGCAAAAAGCTTGTGGGCCATAGCAACAAAGAATACAAAACAAAGCTCAAACAAAGCTACGAACAAAGCTCAGTAACAAAATACAACTTTAGATAATATAAATCAAAAAAAGAAAAAAAAAACGAACCGAAGCAAAAACAAAAGACGAAAAAAGAAACACACCAAGGTTCAACATTCTAACCGCCAAACAACAATCATAATAAAATTCAAATTCTAAAAGCCGTAACAAGCTTAGATTGGTCCTTGTGAGCTTGCCACTCTTGGATTTCTTGGTCATTTAGGATTCACTGGACTTCCTTTCATACTGACACGCTTTCATCTATTGAGCCTTTTCCTTCATTCCACATATCCAAAAGGCCACGATATGCACTCCCCCCCC
>JAQQPU010006538.1:0-15782 GCA_029168905.1 Artemia sp. Kazakhstan ARC1039 | reverse complement strand
GTGAATCAATAATTTCCCCTAGCGATTATGTAAATCAAGTTCTCAGGGCAGGCTAGCCGAGAAAAACATCAAATAAATCGACCTTGGAAAAAGAGGTCATTGAGCGATTACGTAATCTTTCTCCCTAGGGACTCTATGACCATATTGTTTCATAATTCCCCATGCTCGTGAATCAATAATTCCCCCATCGATTATGTAAATCATCCCTCATGTCATTCGCACGTGGCCAAACAACAATGAAGCCATGTTTGTTTCTTAATTTCCCCTTCGTGAATCAATAATTTCCCCTAGCGATTATGTAAATCAAGTTCTCGGAAATTCACTTCCCCCTCGAGTCCTAGATCAATAACATTGTTCCCGTTAGAATTCAATGCGCATGTGCAACCTTCGCCCCGGAGCTATTACACATAGAAACATCAAATAAATCGACCTTGGAAAAAGAGGTCATTGACCCCATTAACCACGTGTTCTCCCTAATGACTCTATGCCCATATATGGTGTACTGACCGGAGATACGTTCTTTTGATAACCGAATTTTGTACTCGTGGGAGTTATAGGGTCACTTCTACTCATAATATTTGTAGACATGAATATATTGTTAGCCGTGGGTCATAGGCTTGAAATTGTCTGTATAGGATTTCGACTCTAGTTTATAGAAGAGAATTTCCAAGTACTAAGGACCATGCTGTGACCAAGATGGGTCCCGAAATGCACATAGCCTACAATCAAGTGAAGGTCCCAGGGAATTTTTGTTGTCCAGTTCTGAACCGGCTTAAGCGCTTCGAGTAGACTTGGGAAGATGTGTTATTCCCCATCCTACCCGGTTCTGGGACTATAGCTTTTCCTGAGGCCAAAATAATTTCAATGATTCAAAAAATATGAAAATTGCAACATGGAATGTTACAACGTTAAAAAATAACCATTGTACCGATACTTTGACTAATGAATTCAAACGCTTGGAACTGGACTTATTGGGAGTTTCAGAAACTCATACCTCAGGGGTAGGAACTAGACCCCGGCGTCCCACCGGCACATCAACCGAACGGCGCCAACGAGAGGCCCGGTTGACCGCCACCGAAGTGTCGCAACACCGCCGGCAGAGGCAGCGGTGCTCTGCTGACTTTGAGTTAACTTTGCGGCAATTCTTAATTGCGTCAACCGTAAAGTCGGAGCTTTTCTTTTCTCGTGTGGTTAAGTATTTCGATTTTCCTGATTAAAAACCAAGCAGGGCTTGCACTATCCCAGAATTTTCGGGGATTTCCCCGAAAATCTATGTTTCACCCCGAAAAAAAATTTGGTTCCCCGAATCCCCGAAAATCACCCAATCACGGTGCCACCCCTATTGATTTGTCACTAGTGACTATCCCTGCCAAATATTACCTTTTATACCATAATTCTTCACAACTCTCTTGTTTGTTAATTTTCGTCTCTTGTGTTACTTTACATATAAACCAGATAGATACAATTGCAATACACGGTTCTTCATATGTTGACAAAAGTATCGTCTTTATGAAATTAAATAAAAAACAAGTTTTTTAACTGAAAGTAGGGAGCAACATTAAAAATTAAAACGAACAGAAATTATTCCATATATGAAAGGGGCTGTCCCCTCTTCAACGCCTCGCACTTTACACTAAAGCTTTTTATTGTTTTTTAAAAAGTAAAATGGCGAAAGAGTCAAACTTTAGCATAAAGAGCAAGGCGTTGAGGAGGCGACAGCCCTTTTCATATACGGAATAATTGCTGTTCGTTTTAAGTTTTAAAGTTGCTCCTTACTTTCAGTTAAAAAAAACTTGCTTTTTATTTAATTTCTGAACGTTTTTCAACTAATGCAGGTTCGATTTTGCTTCACCTGCATGAAAAATTAAAACACAATTTGCATATTAACTTTGGCAGATTTATTCTGGATGTGATGGGTCGCACCCTCCTCAATACCTTGCTGTTCATGCTAAAGCTGTTAGCACTTTAAAAAAAGCTTCCTATTCTAATAAGACAGTCCCTGTGTTTCAATTTTAGGAAACAGTCAAACTTTAACGTAAAGAGTAAGGTATTGCGGAGGGGGCAACCCTTTATATATGGCATAATTTCTATTCGTTTTTTTCAAATAATGCCATTAAATCTGGCTCACCCTCTATAAAATATACCCCTCCCTTTCATGGAAAACTCCACCGTGGAAATTTCATAAAACATAAAGTGCGCCCCCCCCCCCCCGTCAAATTCCCTCCAGACAGTTTCTTCCTCGCTAAGAATCCCCCTCTGTAAAATTGCTTGCGGACGATTCACCCTGAAAAATTCTCCTTAGCATTTTTCATTGGAATAAGACTTTAATCTCTAATCGGTTTCTCGACCACTCGACCACAAATGCCCCCTTCCACGGAAATTATTTGCCAGAAAACAAACCGTACGGAAAACAGTCCCCGGATAATTCCCCCGGAATATCTCCTTATAAAAAAAATTGGAAAAAAGAATATAAGACAATTAAAAAGAATTTCCTATAGTAATTGTGTCAAAACCCCCAGTATAAAATTTCCCCAAGAATATTCACTCATCAGAAATTTCGCTCCCAAAGGAAGATTCTCCCCTTAGAAATCCACCCTAAGCACAACCCCCCACCCCCAAAAAAAATTGGCTGTATACTTTCAAATAACAAATACTATATATAAATAATGGGCAAAGTTCACAACTTGCAATCCTTCCCCCGGGACTGTGGTGGGTCATTTTACACCTAAAGACATAGTTATTAGATTTTTCGACTATGCTGAACAAAATGGCTATCTCAAAATTTTGATCCTGTGACTTTGGGAAAAAATGAGCGTGGGAGTGTCTAGCTGCCTCCAATTTTTTCGTCACTAAAAAAGGGCACTAGAACTTTTAATTTCTGTTCGAATGAGCCGAACAGATTTCTCTTGCGATATTTCAGGATCCCTGAGTCGGTTCCATCACCCATGGGAAGAAAAAAATTAAATAAATAAATATGCATCCAATCTTTCTTCTGGCAGAAAAAAATACAAAATTCCACATTTTTGCATATAGGATCGTGAAACTCTGACAATAGGGTTATATGATACGCTGAAATGGCTTTTATCTGATACGCTGAAAGATTTTATGACTTTTAGGGGGTGTTTCCCCCCTTTTTTGAAAATAAGGCAAATATTCTCAGGCTCGTAAATCTTGATGGGTAACACTAAACTTGATGACACTAAACTAAACTAAGTTTATATATTTGATATCAGCATAAAAATCCGATTCTTTTGATCTATTTATTCGTATCAAAATTGGTATCTGTTTTTTTAGATTGGTATCTGTTTTTTTTTAGATTTTTTTTTGAGATTCGGTTACTATTGAGCCGGGTCGCTCTTTACTTACAGTTCGTTATCACGAACTGTTTGATGAGATTAAACCATTTTTAATGTAGTTTCCCAATGTCTATAAGATTCTTACATTATTTGTAGTCAAGAAATTTTTTTTTAAGTTGAATGGAACGCATACACTTTACAGATTCAGTTGGATTTTGAAATGGATAGTCAACAGATTGTTGCGACAGCTGAACCGTAAGTTTGTAGAATTTTGTTTCCTTTTGCTAGTTTTAGATACATTTTCTTATTTTTTAATGCACAGTTATCGAACGCCTGATCAATTAAAGAAAATACAATCTTGTTTCTGAAAATTTTTTACCCCCCCCCCCACAAGAAAAAACTTCTATTGAGACAAAATTTAGCTATATACTATGTACAAGGTTAGGGAATTCAAGATTGAAACGGAAGTGACCCCAAAAATATTATTCATAAAAAAATTGTATGTTATTGCCAATAGGGGGGGGGGGATTTTGGGCTATCATTTTTAAATGATAATACTACATTTTTTTTTTATTCGAACCAGGGATGCCAAAAAGATAAAAAAATTTTATTTAAAGCGGACACTGAAGAAAATTATATCCAATTCCCTGGGAAACCATAGAAATATTTTGACAGACCCAGGGCCCCCCATTGGGACTTGTTCATCGTCTTGGGTAGTTTTACAAATTTCATAGGCTACCGGCCTAATTTGGCTTTTGTGTTTGTTCACTTTTAATTAGATTCCTTGGATCTTATTGAATGCCAAGGCGAATCTGTTATCTATTACTTCAACTATTATGCAAGGGTTCTGAAACGCCACAGCCATTTCGTTTCTATCAGATTTCTACTTCTCTTGATAAATAACGAAGACGATCAGCGTCCATCCAGCAATTTGCGAAGTTTTTCACTCATTAATAGGCCCAAATCTGTTGTAAATTCAAGCTGGGATTTGAGAAAGACTGATGAAATTATGTGCGGTCAACATTGATCGTGCCGGTGGCGTGCCGCCGACATCTCACCGTCGGTGGCACGCCGCCGCTGCTATTTTTGGCCCCACCGCAACCGGTCTTCCCTTATCGGCACGGTGCCGCGGTCTACACAGCAAAAATAAAAAAATTGATTTTCAACAAAAGGTTTTGCTCGAATTCAAACAAGTGAAAAAAAAATCGATTTTTCTGTTGGAATAGTGACTTGTTTATTGAATTAAAAAAGTAAAAAAAAAATCCAATTTTTCTGTTGAATTTGTGACTTGCTTATTGAATCCCAACACATTATTGAGATTATTAAGATCTATGCACTTTTTAGTATAAAAATGTAATTTTCGACGCAAATAGTTTATATTAATCAAAATGATTTGGACTTCAACAGTACACGGAAATTTCTTGAATATCATATTGAATTTGATTATGGTGCCATTTAAAGTGAATTTATGTACAAATATTTTTATGAACATACATAAATTCTTGTACAAACATGTTTAGCTTATAACTATTATTTTAGTGCAATGGAAGAATATCATAGAAATTTTTAAATTGCTTATGCCTTATGGAATAGTTACAGTGTATTAATAAAGAGAAACAGTCTTTTTTGGCCTTTTCAGAATGAATACAAGACCGGGCATATTAAACGTTAATATTATACTTTACGGGATTATTTCTGTAGTATGACTACTTGGGTTTTGCTGGAAACCGACGATTACGGTTGCCACACTTGTTAAAATTTTACTAAATGTAGCAAAAACGACTTGAGTTAGTAAACTAAGTAAATCAAGGCCAAATTTAGTAGATTTTTTAATTTTGTTTTAAATTGGTAAGTTTTATTAGTAAATTTAACAGAAAAAGAATTGTTTGGCTCAAAACAGTGCTAGAACCCTCTGAAGTTTTGTCTTCACGGCAGTTTCTTGTTTGTTGGGCATCAAAAACTACCAATAGCAGTAAACGGCGCTCTACACAGACTGTAAATTACCGTGTAATATACAATATACGGAGCAGCACAAAGTAACAGAAGGATGTAGACCACGCCGCAAAGGGAGGATCGGTGGAGGTGGGGCCAAAAATAGCAGCGGCGGCGTGCCGCCGCCGGTGAGATGTCGGCGGCACGCCACCGGCACGATCAATGTTGACCGCAAACATACGTGTTTTCATCAGTCTTTCTCAAATCCCAGCTTGAATTTACAGCAGATTTGGGCCTATTAATGAGTAAAAAACTTCGCAAATCGCTGGATGGACGCTGGTCGTCTTCGTTATTTATCAAGAGAAGTAGAAATCTGGTAGAAACGAAATGGTTGTGGAGTTTCAGAACCCTTGCATAGTAGTTGAAGTAATAGATAACAGATTCGCCTTGGCATTCAATGTTTTTTCTACGTGCCATGTAAGCAAAGATTAAATTAATAAATATATAGTATTTTTTAAATTTATATTTTAGGGCGCTTTTACTCAAGAAGTATTTAAACATTCCTTTTGTCACAATTACTATAAGCACATTGCTGTGTGTCAAAACATTACAAATCTCATCCTCCTTTCAAGATAAACAATTTAAAATTACAATTTACAGCTTTTTGCATAAAAGCTGTAAAATAATCAAAATCGTGATTAAGATCAAGAAGATTCAACAGATCATTAGGAATTTATAAGCCCTTCTAATTTCAACATAAGATGCTAGATAATATTGTTAATTGGAATCAAATAAATTGAAAGTTAACCTAGTTTCAATCAGAGTTGAAATTTAAATGGGCTCGTAACTTTTATACCACAAGAATTTTGTTATAAAGTATTCAAAAATGTCAAGAGGAAAGTGGTAGTCCATCATTTACTCTATATCCATATCCAAGTCCTCCATATCTCTTAACCAAAAGTGTACAGAAAATAGTAAAATACCACATAAAATAGAATATGTGTATTGTGCAGTTGGATGTACTGCCTACAAAACACTTGGTATGAAAAAGTCGCCAAATGATGAATGGATCTCCGTTGAATCGTGGGATCTGATCGAGAAGTGGGCTGACAAGAAGACATCTCGTCTCAACACTCTTTCCCCTGA
Organism: Artemia sp. Kazakhstan ARC1039; assembly: GCA_029168905.1. NCBI lineage: Eukaryota > Metazoa > Arthropoda > Branchiopoda > Anostraca > Artemiidae > Artemia > Artemia sp. Kazakhstan ARC1039. Next base: position 9,408 of record JAQQPU010006538.1, on the reverse strand, counting down.
TGCATGACATCCTATTGAACAAGAGTATGCTATGCTTGATAAGGCTATAAAGAAGAGCGTCCGTGCTGATAAGCGCCGTAGCCTTGAACAGAAAGCTCAGAAGGCTCAAGAAGCTGCTAGACGGGGAGACTCTCAGTCAGTGTATCGCATCATCAATGAGATCGGAAAACGTCCAAAGACAGAGGACCTGTCAAAGATGTGTTTTGACGACTTCTTACTGACCCTGATAATGGGAACGATGCCTGGACGACGCATTTCAAAAAACTGTTAAATAGACCATCACCTGCTGATCCTACAGATATACCAGACACGCCATTTCTAAATCTAGCCGTCGATATTAAAGTACCCTCTGGTTGGGAGATACTAAAGGCGGCTAAGAAGCTGAAGTCTGGAAAATCCCCTGGGGAGGACCGAATTGCGGCTGAAATGATTAAATGCTCAGTATCTGCATGCATAACCGAGTGGACTACGTTTTTCTCTATAATTTGAAGAACAGAAGAAATTCCTAAGGATTGGACAAAAAGTACTCTCGTCAAAATATTCAAAAAAGGCGACGCTGCAAAGTGCAAAAACTGGAGAGGTATCAGCCTTGTATCTATACCTAGCAAACTATTGGCGACTATACTCCTTAACAGAATCCAACCAGCGTTGAACGAAAATCTTCGAGAGGAGCAGCATGGATTCTGGCCAAACCGATCATGCGCTGATCTTGTATTTACTCTTAGAAAGCTGCTAGAAGAAGCGAATGAATGGCGCAGTAAGCTTTACTTGGTCTTTATAGACTTCGAAAAAGCTTTCGTCTCAGTAGATCGCCAAACGCTTTGGAAGGTTCTCCAATACTACGGTATTCCTGATAAGCTCATTCGAATCATTGAAGTCTTCTACAAAGACACAGAATGCTCCGTGAAGACAAGTGACGGGAGTACCCGTTACTTTCGTATCATTACAGGGGTGAAACACGGCTGTGTGCTATCACCACTGCTATTTATTCTTATCATTGATTATATTTTCCGGATCTGTGATGGACATGGGATCCAGTTGTATAATAAAAGACTCAGAGATGTTATATTTGCTGACGATATCCGTCTCCTAGAGTCCTGCAAACAAAAGCTCCAGCATTACCTTAACCAAGTCAGGGACGCTGCCGAGCATTTTGGCCTTAAGATAGATACCAACAAAACAAAAAGTATGGCGATCACTGGATTTCGACTCGACCTACGATGGAGTAATGAGACGATAGAGAAAGTCATAGAATTCAAGTACTTAAGAAGTACTATCCACAATTCAGGATCGTGTCAGCGAGAAGTCAAGTTAAGAATCGGGCAGGCTAATGCCTCTTTCAGGAAACTGTCTCAAATTTGGCGCAGCCAGAAGTACTCTCTCCGGCTCAAGCTGAGGTTGTTCAAAAGCAACGTCCTCTCGACGCTTTGCTACGGTTTTGAAACTTGGCACATAGATCAAATACTTGAAAAGAAACTCCTCGCCTTCAAAAACTTGTGCTTAAGGCGCATTCTATATATCCACTGGTCCCAAAAAGTAACAAACACTACTATACGACAGAAGCGTTTTGGCGATCTACTGAGACGAAAGCTTTCTCGAAGTCTATAAAGACCAAGTAAAGCTTACTGCGCCATTCATTCGCTTCTTCTAGCAGCATTCTAAGAGTAAATACAAGATCAGCGCATTATCGGTTTGGCCGGATTCTATGCTGCTCCTCTCGGAGATTTTCGTTCAACGCTGGTTGGATTCTGCTAAGGAGTATAGTCGCCAATAGTTTGCTAGGTATAGATACAAGGCTGATATCTCTCCAGTTTTTGTACTTTGCAGCGTTGCCTTTTTTGAATATTTTGACGAGCGTACTTTTTGTCCAATCCTTAGGAATTTCTTCTGTTCTTCAAATTATAGAGAAAAACGTGGTCCACTCAGTTATGCATGCAGCTACTGAGCATTTAATCATTTCAGCCGCAATTCGGTCCTCCCCAGGGGATTTTCCAGACTTGAGCTTCTTAGCCGCCTTTAGTATCTCCCAACCAGAGGGTACATTAATATCGACCGCTAGATTTAGAAATGGCGTATCTGGTATATCTGGAGGATCAGCAGGTGATGGTCTATTTGACAGTTTTTTGAAATGCGTCGCCCAGGCTTTGTTCACATTATCAGGGTCTGTAAAAAGTCGTCAAAACCCATCTTTGACAGGTCCTCTGTCTTTGGACGTTTTCCGATCTCATTGGTGATGCGGTACACTGACAGAGAGTCTTCCCGTCTAGCAGCTTCTTGAGCCTTCTGAGCTTTCTGTTCAAGGCTACGGCGTTTATCAGCACGGACGCTCTTCTTTATATCCTTATCAAGCATAGCATACTCTTGTTCAATAGGATGTCATGTCATGATGTCTTCTTGTCAGCCCACTTCTCGATCAGATCCCACGATTCGACGGAGATCCATTCATCATTTGGCGACTTTTTCATACCAAGTGTTTTTTAGGGAGTACATCCAACTGCACAATACACATATTCTATTTTGTGTGGTATTTTCCTATGTTCTGTACACTTTTGGTTAAGAGATATGGAGGACTTGGATATGGATATAGAGTAAATGATGGACTACCACTTTCCTCTTGACATTTTTGAATACTTTATAACAAAATTCTTGTGGTATAAAAGTTACGAGCCCATTTAAATTTCAACTCTGATTGAAACTAGGTTAACTTTCAATTTATTTGATTCCAGTTAACAATATTATCTAGCATCTTATGTTGAAATTAGAAGGGCTTATAAATACCTAATGATCTGTTGAATCTTCTTGATCTTAATCACGATTTTGATTATTTTACAGCTTTTATGCAAGAAGCTGTAAATTGTAATTTTAAATTGTTTATTTTGAAAGGAGGATGAGATTTGTAATGTTTTGACACACAGCAATGTGCTTATAGTAATTGTGACAAAAGGAATATTTAAATACTTCTTGGGTAAAAGCGTCCCAAAATATAAATTTAAAAAATACTATATATTTATTAATTTAATCTTTGCTTACATGGCACGTAGAAAAAATATACTTTCAGAAATTTACTTTATGCATATATTCAGATTTTTTTGTTGTTTTTTTTTGGGGGGGGGGCCTTTGTGAAAAGTCAACATTAATTGTTCATTCAATAAGGGCCTTAGTATTAAATCGTAAATTAATCAATCATTATCTTCAAGACATTTTTTAGGTCTTCTTCTTTTTTTTTATTTCTATTTTCTACACAGATGAATAAAAACGAACAGAGATAAAATAAGATAAAACAAGCTATTAAAAAATAGTAAATAGCGAAGCTATGTCCTAAGCCGATCAAGAAAAAAAACTACCAGAAATTGTAACGAACAATGAACTAAAAGTTAAAAGAAACAGATATTAGATTTAATTAAAAAGATGACACCGCGTGGGCTCTGAAGTATTGACATTAATTTTGCGGGCATCATTTCTATAGTTTTCAAGAGAATTTCTTTGTACAAATTTTTTTTATAGATACACCCCATGGACGCCAGTAGAGACAACCAGGGAACAATTTTTCCCTCTTTGGGATGCAAGAAGATATCAGAAAATGTATGGAAATACGAAAATGAGAAATATTTCCCGTTTAAATCTTGGTAAAAAATAAAGCTACTGGTATTACTTGCTTCCCCTGGGAAATATCCCGGCAGCACCTATGGTGCGTGCCCATCTCAACCCATTTTCTGTAAGTAAGAACATGAATGTAGCCTTTTATATTATATTTAAAACATTTTTGCACTAAGAAGAGCCATCAACCCGCAGCACCTATATTTCAGGCTTGGTTTCATTGCAACTGAACCTTCTTGTAACTGAACCCCTTGCAACTGAACCCATGAGACTGAACCCTCATGTGTCTGATCCCAGGTGCGACTGAACCCCTGTTTAACTGAACCAGCGTGTAACTAAATCCCTTTGCAACTCAATCCTAATGTAACTGCTAATATTTACATTTACGTAATTTTTTATATTTTTGTCATGACAGCATCGTCATGAAATACCTTATGTATCCAAAAACCCAATTTTAGTGTCACTTTGGAGCCCAAATATTGGAGCCCTCAGCCCAAATACAACAGATGCCCAATCGGTACTTTTCAAAATGATGTATGTATTTTATGTTTCAAACGAAAATGCAAAAAAAATGCAATGTCTCTAGTCAAACAGTTCATGGTAACGAACTGTAAGTAAGGAGCGACCCGGCTCAATGGTAACCGAAACTCTAGAAAACGGTATTTTGATACAAAAAGATACATCAAAAGAATCAGATTTTAATGCTGATTTCAAATATATAAGTTTCATCAAGTTTAATCCTACCCATCAAAAGTTAGGCGCCTGAGAAAGTTTGGCTGATTTTCGAAAAAAGGGGGAAAGACCCCCTTAAAAGTTATAGAACCTTAATGAAAATCACACCATCATATTCTGCGTATCAGAGAACCCTACTGTAGAGGTTTCAAGCTCCCATCTACAAAAATGTGGAATTTTGTATTTTTTTTTGCCAGAAGAAAGATCACGGGTGCGTGTTTATTTGTTTGTTTGTGTTTTTTTTTGTTTTTTTTGTTTTTTTTCCAGGGGTGATCGTATCGACCCAGTTGTCCTAGAATATCGTGGGAAGGCTCAATGGAATGGAAATTATAAGTTCTAGTGCCCTTTTTAAGTGACCAAAAAAAATGGAGGGCAACTAGGCCCCCTCCCACGCTCATTTTTTCCCAAAGTCACCTAATCAAAATTTTGAGATAGCCATTTTGTTCAGCATGTTCTAAAATATTATAAGTATGTCTTTTAGGATGACTTAATCCCCCGAAGTTCGCGGGGGAGGGCTGAAAGTTATTAACTTTACCCAATATTAACATATAGTATTGGTTATTTGGAAGTATACAGACGTTTTCAGGGGTGATTTTTCCTGGTAGTGGGGGGATGGGTGGGTCGGGGGTTATGTGGGAGGATCTTCCCATGAAGGAAGTTTTCATGGGGGAAGGGACATTGCTATGAAGGGGACGCCGGACTTCCCAGCATTATTTAAAAAAAGATCAGAAATTTAATATAAAAAAAACAAGTATTTCAGCTGCAACAGCAGCAACATCGAAACTTTAAACGAACAGAAAATATTACATATATGATTGGGTTCACCCCGTAGTCAATGCCTCGCTCTTTAAGCCAAAGATTTTTTAGTACTTTCATAAGAGCTATTTATTCTAATTAACGGCCTTTGTGATTAAGCGGTCATTTTTAAAGAATTGGAACAAAATTTGAACTTTCGCTTAAAGAGCAAGGTATTGACTAGGGGGCGAACCCCATAATAAACGTATTAAAAATATATGAATATAGAAGTTCGTTACGTAAGTTAATTCGTAAGTTACGTATATTTATTACTAATAAAAACGTACGTAAATAAAATTTAACAAGTTTCGAGAAAGCCTTTTAACTAAATAAAAGTAAATTAATATGAAAATTTTGTTTTAATTATTCATGTACGGTGACCCAAGATCAAAACCTGTATTTATTCAATAACGTTCAAAAATTAACTAAAAAAAACAAGTTTTTTAAACTGAAAGTAAGGAGCGACATTAAAACTTAAAACGAACAGAAATTATTCCGTATATGAAAGGGACTGTCCCCTCCTCAACGCCTCGCTCTTTACGCTAAAGTTTGACTCTGTCTCACAACTTTGTTTTTTAAAACAATAAAAAAACTTTAGTGTAAAGAGCGAGGCGTTGAGGAGGGGACAGTCCTTTTCATATACGGAATAATTTCTGTTCGTTTTAAGTTTTAATGTTGCTTCTTACTTTCAGTTTAAAAAACTTGTTTTTTTTTATTTAATAAAACGAAGGCAACAATTTGAACGCTATGAGTAAGGGAGCCGATGGGTGAATCCCCTCTTCTCTTTCAGAGTATTTTTTATAATTTTACTTTTAAAATCACTTTTCATTTGTGTTTGATGAAAATTTTGTAGAGATAGACAAGGAGATCAAAACCAAAATGTTGCACAGCTTCTTGTTTGACATGCAGATGCACAATCGAGTACCTAAGACCTAATTCCTAATTTCCATAGTTCATATGGAAAATATGTAGCAAGTTTTCCTTAACTTTTCGAACCACCTACGTTATGTGACCATACGCAATACCTATTCCAACTTGAGAAACTGTACTTTATTCATATAATGAATTTGATTACAATTATTATCATTCTTATTACCAAGTTGATGCAGGGGTGGATCTAGAGCAAAATCTTGTGGGGGCAATGTGAAAAGGGCGCCAATAAACAAAATCTCGGGTGGGATCCAATGTGACAAGGGTGCCAATAACTGACCAAATTGATAAATTTCTTTAAAAAAGAGAGTGAGAAACAGAAAAAAACAAGGATTGAGGGCACCAGAAAATATCTTGGGGGCCCGGGTTCTCCCTCTTGAATCTGCCAGTGAGTTGATGGTAATGTTAATAGATAACCAAGTGGTGCTTAATTTTTCTGGAAATTTAACTAGAATATAGGATCTTGAATATCAATTTATATTACAGGTTTAGTGTTTTTGCTTTGGGTTCCAGTGCGTATCCCAACTTCTGCGCATTTGGAAAATTTACTGACTCATTATTTGGTGAACTAGGCGGTGAACGTCTATTAGCCCTGGCCTGCGGTGATGAGCTTAGTGGACAAGAACAAGCATTTAAGGAGTGGGCTGTTAGGGTATACCAGGTATGTGATCCCTAAGAGAGATTTACAAAATTCAGCAGAACTAAAGTTCTTGCTAAGTATATCTCACTATATGATGCAAGTAATGTTGCTACTACTGTACTACAAACGACTCATAGCAGCACCAAGCCAAACACAGCTGCGTACGCTCCTCCTCCGTCCCTATCTATTCAAAGCCCTCTTTTAAGTAAAAATAGACAAGTAGTGGCCCATTTTAAAATGTAAAAACAAATAAATAAAGAACTGAAATTCATTAAAAAGGGAAAACGAAGTAAATTTGAAACCAGATTTTGGATGCTTAGAATGCTGATATAACATGTGATATAACCTGAATTTCCTAAAGTACCAAATATCATCTAGTTTGCAATTATCTAAATAATCTAGATAAGCCAAATTAGCTGAAGTGCCAATTCAATACATCTTTAAGTTACTTAACAAATGCGTTTAAAATCTCAGAAAAACTTAGGATGAAGAAGAAAAAATTACAATGCAATGTCTAATAAATAAACATTTAAAGGAATGGACGGACGTAGTGTTTTCAAGGTCAATATGGCCTTATTTTACGCAAGCTCTCGTCCCAGGAGTATTTTCCCCTGATTGACGATCATTTTGCAGGCCAAGTTCAAAAGTTTGAATCAGCAAAATTAGGTACTTTCCCTACTATATTTGTGAAAATTTTCTATAATGAAGTTCAAAGTTGTCTAAGCTCAGTTCAAATAAATATTTATAAACTTAACATATTTACCAAGAACACACTGCCCTTTTTTCTCTGGAATAGCCTGCCTGCTCCTTGCACCAGTGCGGTCTTAAAACGCTGCAAGACATTGCTATCTTTGATCAGTCGTTGAGCTGCGAAGTATACAACACCGGTATGCCATAGTTACATAGTTACCATAGCTTATCAATGCAAATTTTCAATGAGAACAGTGATGAATTATTTGAAATTAATCTCTGGCCAAGGCTCCTGGGTTTTCTTGGAGTATACTCTATAAAATGGGAAAATAATAAGCCCAATTTAGCCGAATTAGAAACTACCCCAGCCTGACAGTAGCCCACCAGGGATGCCAACTGCCGACGTCAAAAAAGGGTGCAAATCAAATTCAAAAAAGAGTGCAAGTTGTTAAAAGCGTGGGCAAGTCAAAAAAATCGCAAAATTTGCAGACCCATTCACTGTTCTGACCATTCTTACGCCATTTACACATAATTACAAGTTATCCTTCGATCGATAAACATATTATCTTTAAAATTTTCAATTGTATTTTAAATAAAGTTAGGAAATCAACCTCTAAATAATAAGTTAGATAATGATTATCATTTTTTTTAGCTTAAAAGGTGATGCTCTGCATGAAATTTGCAGATGTTTATTTTGATTGCTTAGATCTTTAACTGAACTATAGTTGACTGCATCCAATGTTTAATTAAAGTTTTGTCGCCCTTTTATCCAAACGTTTTGACAGGAATATAAGAGGTCCAAGTAACTAGTCGTGAACTATAGCTGACTTCACTGTAGTCAAGTCAAGTACCGTACCCTAGCACAGCGAAAAAAAATGGAAGCAGAAACAAAACGGATTTATCATTCTTTAAAACAGCACACAAAATTGCGCGTTTATTGCATTTTCATTTGCATTTTATCACGTTGTGCCTCAGTGTCACCCAGCAAATTCGGAAACCGTTGTAGAAAAGGCACAAGAGTGTTCACATCTCCAGATAAGGCAACATTTGGACTTAAGCATTTGAGATTTTCCAACGTTAGGTCATTGTTGTCAATCCGTTTGCTCATTTGTGAGCATAACTCCAAAAAAAATTCAGACAAATTATCTGGATGCAGTGAACCTGCTTAGCACTCAATAGGCCAGTGTTTTGCAGGCTTCTCATGAGGCACAGTGCATTTGGTATCAACTTTATACAATCAAGTACAAGAAAATAAGCTGGGCTCAACCGAATTTTAAATGGATCTTGTACCCGCCCTATTTCTTTCTTTTTGACATAGCACTTGAGGAGCAACAAACACGTCTTTCGCGATGTTTCCAAAAGTCTGTGATTCCATTTTCACTCGGCTTGAAGCTTTTTGTTTAGTATATTGATCTTTTGTAAGACAATTGAAAGAAAATACAAAATAACTTTCACAGATGAATCACGGATAAAAGAAAGAATTTAATTAGTCTTTTCTTTGGCTCCTCTATCTCCAGCGGTGTCACCCTCTCCATGGTTGGTAAAGAATAAAAGGAGCGGGTTCCACTGCGCAAAGATCCGTTCAGCGGAAGCTTCAAGGGTGAGCCATGGCGTACTTGAAGTCTGCAAAAGCTTATGGTTTTCCACACGACAGAAATTTTGGTAGATTTTTAGTTCATCCCGTCTTTTTGGGCTATTTGCCATATATGCAACTGCGTCACGAATAAAAATGTCAATTCCATCTGGCAACTTCTTAGCTGCATATGCAGAACAGAGAGCAAGAGAATGGCTAGTTCAGCCTATCACAAGCAAATCTGGCACATATTCTTTTAACAGTACACCAAGACCTTTTTGATGTCCCGCGTTAACACTGGCATTGTAAAAGGTAATCACCATTAAATTTTGCAAAAGTATTCCTATGCTTTCCAAATGTCCAAGTATTAGACGTTTTTGCCCTTCTGAACTGCCCTCACTTACTTGCAATTAAATAAAAAAAAACAAGTTTTTTAAACTGAAAGTAAGGA
>JAQQPU010006537.1:14503-42162 GCA_029168905.1 Artemia sp. Kazakhstan ARC1039 | reverse complement strand
CGTTTTCTCACAACTTTTGACTCTGTGAAAAGCCAAAAGGGAATCAAGCGCTTTTAAACTAAAATAAAAAAGAGAAATTTAAAAAGTGAGATTAAGAATTTGCATCTGAAAGGCTCAATTAGTTCGTTCGAAAAAACTGGGCCAAAATTACTTACAGTGACAGTGGCTATAAGGCCTTCAGGCACATTAGCGACGATAATACCAATTAGAAAGACTACAGCATCCAGCCAGTGATATCCAAGGATAAAAGCAATAATGAAGAAAGTGACACCAAGGAACACAGCGACTCCAGTAATAATGTGAATAAAGTGGCCAATTTCTTTTGCAATAGGGGTCTTTCCAGTGTCCAGTCCAGAGGCGAGACCAGCAATACGACCCATAACAGTGTTGTCACCAATACCAATCACAATACCTTTCATTGTACCTAGAGAATAAGTTAAACAGTTAAAAAGTGCAGCAAACATTAGTTGCATCTTCAAATGCAAATTTCCTGTAGTAACCAGTGACTGTTCTTTTTCCCCTTTGTATTAGTTTTATTTTTATGTATTTTAAATTTGAACATGACTTTTAGTAGTACCTACAACATTACTTAAATTTTAATTGTTCTGTTGATGAGAAGAAGACAGTAACAGTATTTCTATAACTCCTAAGCTGAGGATTTACCCTGGTCGTATTCAAGAAATCCCCTAATCAATGAAACTTTTAATATTATTGTGGCAAAACTTCAATAGCTGTGAGATTGGATATATTGTTTATGCCCCATGTGCAGTGAGCAACACCCCAGAAGCACTATCAATAACAACAATAGTCAATGACTTATGGACTAAAATACTAACAACTCATCCGAACTTTTCTTCGCTATTCTTGGTTTTCTTGGCTATTCTTGGCTATATTCACCTCGAGGGTTGCCACTCCTCAAGGGAGAATGCCTTGTGATTGCGACGGACAGGTTTTAATCGCATTCCCATGACTAATCCTTCGTTCCCACATGCTGCGGATTGCGGAAAAATGAAATGCGATATCCGCATTCTCTTTGCGTAAAAATCGCAGAATATTTTCCATGAAAACGCATTTTGAATACGAAAAGATCGCATGCGGAATAAGCTAAACAACTTATTTTTAGATTCTCTGCAGCTGCTATCGCCCTTGTTTTGCTTCGCAGAAGGAGAAGAAGGGTAACATATTTCACTATTTTGATTAATTTTCTCCCAAGAACTGTCTATGTCCATAAGACAACAGTCCCACAAACTTGACCAGCTGAATCTTATTATGAAGAGCAATTCTTGAAATCAAATTCATATTATTATTTTTTCAACAGTTTCCATTTTTATAAATATCAATTATTCTTCAGTTGCTAATCCGCATGCGTTTTTCCGCAAGTATTGAAAAATTTCAACGCATGCGGACTTGCATTTTTCCGCAATACCGCAAAAAAAAATCTTTGCGGAATCCGCTAATCCGCAACAATTTTCTGCAATCCCCAGCATATGAGAACGAAGGGTAACAACGTGTTTTTTATTCACTTTGTAGGTGGAACTAATATATAGTTGCCATCTACACCTGTTGATCTTACTCATGGGCGTCCATAAGCTGAATTCCAGGGGGGGAGGGCAAACCTCGTCTAATTGACACTTTTAATGCTATATAATAGAAATCTCAGAACAAAAATAAAAAAATAAGGCAGCATCATTCAGCCAGGGGGGAGGGAACCCCCCCCCCCCTGCCCCACCATATGGGCGCTCATGATCTTACTGATAACTCTTTTTATCAACAGGCATATACTCGTATTTAATAAAGCTGGGGAATAATGTATATATAAGTTAAAAAATAAAGACTCCGTCAGCGCCTTCTACGTTCTTTTCTTAGCTTTTATTGTTCAAAGTACACCGTAGTCAATAAAGATAAACCCTTAAAATGACCTTGGGCGACCCCACTGATTATATTAAAATTTGAAGAATTGTATCGAGGTGTGAGTTGGTCATCAACTTTTGTTACTATATGTGAATGAACATAGCTTTTTATTGAGCCTTTTTAAGGTAAATTTGAAAAATTAAAAGCTTAGCTGTTACTTTCTGAAGAATTGAGATATAAAAGAATTGAGCTCTTTCAAATTTTGCCTTAATGGACGGAAATTGAACTTTATGCCTTCTTTGCTTTTTGTATGGAACCAAAAATTGGAAGGTCATGGAACTCAATAATCAGACAGTTTGTGGTAAGGTAAACATGGTAAGCGGTAAGTTCGTGGTAAAACATGTAAGTAAATAAAGCCATATTAAATCCTTCAAGGCGCAGAAATAAAGTAACATAATTTTTGAAAATACTATAAATGGATAAATGAAACCTAAAACAAGAAATGAAAGGAATAGTCACATCTAACATAAAGACAAAAGAAACTGCTATGGATGAATAGATTAATTCTAAAAGCAGGATCACGGGTGTGTGTTCATTTGTTTTGTTTTTTTGTATTTTTCCCCAGGGGTGACTGCATCAAAACAATGGTCCTAGGATATTGGGAAAAGACCCATTCAAACGGAAACTGAAAGTTCTAGTGCCCTTTTCAAGTAGCAAAAATATTGTGCTACAGCAAAGTATCGTTTTGTGCCATTTTGTGGTGCAGAATAACATTTAATGCCCAAAATATGCTAATTGGCCTTCAGGCGGTAATTCTGCGATGGCTAGTTGATTTAAAATTATTAGGAAACTACATAATGAAATTTCTGGCTTCATAGCTAGTAATGCCGCGTGGTGGCGCATTTTTGAGGACTCGTAAATATATAATTGCATATCTGCCATTGTAATGGAGGGTCGTTGGGTCTTTGTGCATGTAGAGGGAGTGCGCTTGAGCCTAAATAATTTTTTTAAGCCAAAAACTCCAACCTTATAATTATGAAAGAGAAAATATTTTAAATATATTTAATTTCCAGTAAACCACAAATCAAAAGTGAACGGTCTTGCCTTTGGAAGGTTTAGGGGGAGGTAAGCCAAATCTTACTTGTGATAAGTTCTGTTCGTTCAAAGTTTAAAAATTAATTTTAATTTCTGTTCGTTTTAGAATTCATCTATTTATCCATAGCAGTTTCTTTTGTCTTTATGTTAGATGTGACTATTTCTTTCATTTCTTGTTTTAGGCTTCATTTATCCATTTATAGTATTTTCAAAAATTATGTTACTTTATTTCTGCGCCTTGAAGGATTTAATATGGCTTTATTTACTTACATTTCAAAAATTCTTTTTCGAAATCTTTTTGAACCAATCTCAAAAAAAAGTTCACTAACGGTAGGTCTATGGAGTTGAGGGGGAGGTAAAAAAATATGCTTTTTGAGGCCACGATCCATTTTGAGAGGGATCTCCAGATGGATATAATAGAGGGTGAAGAGGAGTGGGGTGTGGTGTGCCCCTTGTGCTGGTGTGAAGCTAATATTACTGGTGAAGAATACTCAGAATACAATTCAAAATATTTGATGCTCTAAAATCTATATATTTATGTGTATTCTATCCAGGGTACCTAAGCAAAATCTTGAGACTTTCTAGTCATTTTTTTAAATAAAGTTGCTGTCAGTGCTTTTAATGTCCCCCACTGATATTTTCTTACGTAAAATCTAAGAATTGACGTCTTTTTTTATATTCATTGTCTGAGTTTAACATTTGATATATATGTCCATCTTGATATCGAATGCTACGTATTGCCATCTAGTTCCCTTTTTTACGGTTACTAGGATTCATCGTTTCCCACTTAGTCAGGTGTGAATACACGAAGACGATATTTTTATGGATTAGATAGAGTTCGTTTAAGTTTTTTTTTTATAGAGCTTTGCACATCCTCCCCTTGCAACATTTTAGGTAGTGTATCGCTCTTGTCCTCCATTATCTTTTCAAAGTAGGCAAACACGTATTCTGCTTTGAATAATAACTTCTTAGTAGGCACAGCGTCAAGTGAGTACACAGGATTTTTAAGGAAGGGGGGAAGGTGGTAAACAAAAAATATTTTATATGAAAATGAATAGAATAAAATCGTAAAGTTTCGGTATATATGAAGTACTACCTGTTATGTGTCTGACTAATAGATTACGCAATTAGATTACGCAAATTCTTAATTACGCAATTCGCAAATTACGTAATTCGCAAATTACGCAGTTAGATTACGCAAATTCTTAATGAAAAATACTTCCAACAGCCAAGTTTCCAGTCAGTTGTCTAAAAAGTTTCTAAAATCGAATTCTTCGAAATTTTATATATGGGCCTGATGAATATATCAGAATGGACAAAAAATAATGAAAAATACCTTCAACAGCATTAGTTGAGAAGAAAGCCAAGTTTTTAGTTTCCAATGGGTTGTCATTAGTGAATTCTGGGGAGCGAGCTTGTGGTTCTGATTCACCGGTTAGGGAGGAGTTATCCACTTTAAAACTTCTAGCTTCAAGGACACGAAGATCAGCTGGGACTCTGTCACCAAATTTGACCTCGACGATGTCACCCAATGTCAGTTCTTCAGCTTTTAGTGTTACTCTTTGTCCTTCACGAAGTACCAGGGCATACTATAGTAACAAAAGAAAGCTGTAAATATTTTTTGATGCAGCTAAATCAAGTTAGATAGATAGACTGCTAGATATAGCAAACGCAACACTACTTTGGCTTGAATGAAAGATGAATGATTGATATCTACTTTCTATAATCGTAGCCGTACATAGCCAGATAGGATGTACAAGACACCCAGAGTGTGTCACTCAAATTAAATTTACCCTTTATCCCACATGAAGTGTCAGAACACACTACTGTTACAGAAGAAAGGGCTATATCTAAGGGCTGTTCTAGCCGTTTAACATGGGATTTTAGCTATCACAGATTTTCCCTTGCCATCTTATTTGTTAATTTTTTTCTGATAGAGCAGAAATATGTTTATGGGGGAATTAGAATATCGTCGTTAAAATATATAGAAATAATTAGTTTTATATAACTAGTAAAATGGCGTCCCTGTCTCCCACAAAATTTTCAAGCCAAATTTTCACAAAATTTTCATTTATTAGCAAAATAATCTTCAATTTATTAATTAATTAATAATTGGTTTTTAACTACTTTTTTAATTGTTACTTAAATTATTTAATCATTATTAATTATTAATTACCATTAATTAGTTATTTTTTATTTATATTTTGTTAATAATTTAGCAATGATTTTCATTTATTAACTGCGCTCTCTACTTCATATACATAAAATTTCAAAAATTACAAAATGATTCTAGCCGTTAGATTATTTATTTGAAATTTTTCACCCTAAAATTTCTGCGTCTGGGCAAGTGCCTCCTCAGTCCCTCTCCTAAAACCACCTCTGCTAAAATGACTTTCATTGCACTTTTAAAAATCAGCCAAGTTTTCAGTGTTTTAGACTTAAACTACACAAATGAAAAGATGTTATCACATGCATTAAATAATATATACGACAGCGTAGTAAAATCATTTGACTATGAAGGAATATCATTAGAGGGGAGGATTTAAAAGGAGTCTTATTTTTTCAGTAAAAAAAGACCGTCAAGCAAGCTTTAAGTGATTGACCACTTATATTAAACTTTTTGTTTCTCCAGATATCAAACAGTTCGTGGTAACGAACTGTAAGTAAGGAGCGACCCGGCTCAATGGTAACCGAAACTCTAAAAAACGGAATTTTGGTACCAATAGATACATCAAAAGAATCAAATTTTAATTCTAATTTCAAAAATATAAGTTTCATCAAGTTTAATCTTACCCATCAAAAGTTACACGCCTGAGAATATTTGGCTGATTTTCGAAAAAAGGGGGAAAGACCCCCTAAAAGTTATAGAACCTTAATGAAATTCACACCATCATATTCAGCGTATCAGATAAACCTACTGCAGAGGTTTCAAGCTCCTATCTACAAAAGTGTGGAATTTTGCATTTTTTGCCAGAAGAAAGATCACGGGTGCGTGTTTATTTGTTTGTTTTTTTTTTGTTTTTTTCCCCAGGGGTAATCATATTGACCCAGTGGTCCTAGAATATCGTAAGAGGGCTCATTGGAACGGAAATTAAAAGTTCTAGTGCCCTTTTTAAGTGACCAAAAAAAATGGAGGGCAACTAGGCCCCCTCCCACGCTCATTTTTTTCTCAAAGTCACCCAATTAAAATTTTGAGATAGCCATTGTGTTTAGCATAGTCGAAAATCTAATAAATATGTCTTTTACGATGACTTAATCCCCCACAGTTCCCAGGGGAAGGGCTGCAAGTTATGAACTTTGCCCATTGCTTACATATTGTATTGGTTATTGGGAAGTATACAGACATTTTCAGGAAGAATTTTTTTCTGGTGGGGGGGGAGGGGGTCTGGAGTAGGGGGTTAGTCGGGAGAATCTTTCCGTGGAGGATGTTTCTTTGGGGTAAGGGACATTTCTATGAAGGGGGTGCCGGATTTCCAAGCATTATTTAAAAAACGATCAGAAATTAAATTAAAAAAACACAAGTACTTTCAACTGAAAGTAAGAAGCAACATTAGAACTTAAAATGAACAGAAATTATTACGTATATCAGGGGGTTCTCCCCCAAGTCAATACTTCGCTCTTTACGCTACAGTTTTTTTTAGTGCTTTCTAAAGAGCTATCTATTCTAATTAAACGACCTTTGTGATTCAGGGGTTTGTGAATTAAATTTTTTTTAACTTTTAACGTAAAGAGCGTGGTATTGACTAAGGGGAGAACCCCATCATATACGTAATAACATATACGTAATAAAAAAAAACAATAAAAAAAAACAAGCGATACGGCTCAATAGTAAGCAAAACTTTTAAAAACGGAACTTTGATGTCAATAAATGTATCAAAAGAATGGGCTTATAATGCTGATTCTAAATATATGAATTTTATTAAGTTTAGTATTACTCATCAAAGGCTACGAGCCTCAGAAAACTCACCTGATTTTTTAAAGAGGGGGGAAACATCTTCTAAAAGGGAAAAATTATTAATGAAAATCACACCGTCAGATTCAGCGTATCAGAAAACCCTATAACATAGGTTTCAAGCTCATATCTGCAAAAATCTGCAACTTTGTATTTTTTGCCAGAAGAAAAATATACGAATATAGAAGTTCGTTACGTAAGTTAATTTGTAAATTACGTCAGAACCAAATTTAGAGACAGCCATTTAGCAAAAGAAAAGTAAAATTTTTATGCAAATTTTGTTTACTTATTCAATGACGGCGAGCCAAAATAAAAGCTGCATTAACTAAAAAACGATCAGAAATTAAATAAAAAAATCAAGTTTTTTAAACTGAAAGTAAGGAGCGACATTAAAACTTAAAACGAACAGAAATTATTCCGTATATGAAAGGGGCTGTCCCCTCCTCAACGCCTCGCTCTTTACGCTAAAGTTTGACTCTGTCTCACAACTTTGTTTTTTAAAACAATAAAAAACTTTAGCGTAAAGAGTGAGGCGTTGAGGAGGGGACAGCCCCTTTCATATACGGAATAATTTCTGTTCGTTTTAAGTTTTAATGTCGCTCCTTACTTTCAGTTTAAAAAACTTGTTTTTTTTTATTTAATATTTGGAAGAACTTTGATAAAATACGAGTTTTAGCTCCTTAAACAAGGGGAGGAGGTATTAAGCTCAATAATCCCCTCCTACATCTAAAAATTTTACGATTTTACCTATATTTTCCTTTATTCTCCAATACTTTGTGGTTTTATCGACCCCCCCCTCCATCCCCTAAACTCTGATCCCTTCAAAATAAATCCCTGTGAATATGCATGTCTAGTTGATATATTTTTACTTTTAAAAAGCCGGACAGAAATGAAATTATGTATGGAATTGATAATATTTACTTAATTCTTGATCACATGAAATTTAAAACAAAGTTTTGTTTTTAAATACCCGAAGAGCACATTGCCAATAACTGGAACTGGTTTAATAAATTATTAAATTTTAAAACAGGTTTGAGGAGTATTTTTCTCAAATGACTGTTGAGTTTTTGTGCCAAGATGTTGACTGCCACCTAAATTCAGAAATAGTTTTCTTGTCTCAAATAAAGAGATTTGCGAGAGAGAAATATAGAAAAGAGAAACATAGAAAAGAAGGTGTATTTTTCATGTTCCCTTTCTATTAGTTAGTTCTTGAAAATCACATAGCTTTTCTAACGTCAATTATATATACACACACATATATATATATATATATGAATAGCGGCATATCAGATACTTTGAAGTACCTGGCGCCGTGAATATTGGAATAAAAAAAAAAAAAAAAAAAAATCTCTATCAAAGATAGAGATAAATATTTAGAGAAAATGAGAAACGAGAAAAGAGAGAAACGATATATATAGACAGGGGTGAAATTTACTATGGGATAGGATGCAACCACCCCCAAGAGCCCAGTTTGCCCCCAGACCCCAGTTTTCCCCCAAGATCCCAGTTTTTCACCAAGCTGAAATTTCTTTTTAAATCTTGTCAAAACTAAGATAAGCCTGCATAATTCAAGCCTCCACAGAAACGGGTCAGTTTTCTTCAGGACATTTTTGCCTTTATGTTGCTATATGGCACATTTTTCAGTTTCCCTGTTATTTTCACTTTATTTGGGAAAATTTGCTCCACCTTTGCCGCCCCCACAATTTTGACGAAATTACGCCACTTTATTCAGAGAAAGCAAAAAAGTTAATTCAAACCATGAAGTAATGAAATACGTAAAAAATAGAAAAATTGTATAAAAAATTAATTAAGAAGAAGTTTTCCATAATCTCGTGATTCTGTGTAATCACGGGCATCCTCTCGTAAGCACGGGTAATAAACAAAAAAATCCTCACCTTTCCCGAATATCCTTTCCGATTTTCAAAAAGAATAGGAACTTCTATTATTTAGAGATGTAATAAATTTTATGTAAGATAAGAATCTATAAAGTAAGATAATTGGTGTAAGTTGAAAGATGTGAATTTTAAGAAATAAAATATACCTGTGGCATCAAGCTCTTAAAGCTGTCCATAATGCGAGAAGATTTGTTTTCTTGATAATACGAAAATATGCCTGTCACAATGACAACTGATGCCAGCACTATGCCAAGGTACAGCTAGGGTGAAAAAAAGTTTCATTATGATGGTTCGGGCCAGGAATCCGACGTATCTGTTTCTTCCTATGTTTTTCTTATGGATATTAGTTTTCAGCAATTTGATGTTACCTTTTTATGCAGTTTAAAGTCACGAAAGATAAATTAACAAATTTAAGCTCCGAGACTCTGGGTTAGTTTGCGTTCAATTGTGGCTTTTTTGGAGAAACCTCAATCAGCCCGTATCGTGATAAAATAAACTTAGAGCGTATTATATTATTTTGTATGATTATAAACAAAAAACAACACTATTTAACTGAATTAATTAAAAAAAGCTTTCCGAAAAAGAAGTTTTTCAAAGAAAAGTAAAGGCCATATTAAACTTCAGATCAGCAGATACAAATACCTGTTAAAATTCAAACTAAAAACGACAAGAAATTACTATTAAAGAACAAAGAAACCCAAAACGAACAGGAATTAAATAAACAATCATAGCAAAAAACATACAACTAGTGCTAATATAAATGGATAAATAAATCTTAAAACGATTAATGCTTAAATTGAATACGCAAATAAAGCTTAAAATAAAACAAAAATACTTTGCTATTGAACTATAAATTAAACGCAAAACAAACAGAAATTAAATAAACAATCAATGCAAACAAACAAACAAAATATACTAACATAAATGGATAAATAAATCTCAAAACGAGTGAAACTTAAATTGAACATGCAAATCAAGCTTGAAAAGAACAAAAATCACTGCAAACAAGAGTTTGGGCATCGCCTCCTTTCTCACTGTAAAAGTCTAAAACCTACTGCGTCATTGGCGCTTTACTGAAAACGAATTATATGACAAACATTTTCTTTTGTAGTTAATATTGAAAAAAACGTTAAAATTACAATAAAATTTCGAACTTATGAGCTTTTAGTAATTAATATCTTTATACATCAAATATTCAATTTAATTTTATTAGTTCTTTCCAAGACTGTTCAAGACAAATATAGTTTCACTAAAAACAAGAGTTTGGATACTGTCCTCATAAAACGAAAACTAGAACTTTCAATTTCCAATCAAATGAGCCACTTCTAAAGTTTATACGACCGCACCTTACATAAAACTTATATGCCCTCGGGCATAGCTTAAAACACTTGTCCCAGAGCTCTGGGGGGTTGTGTCGACCGTGGAGTTTTGTTATCTGATTTTGAACTATTTTTAACAAAATGGCTGTCTCAAAATTTTTATCGGATGCATTTGGGTAAAAAAAAAGGCGATGGAGGGGGGCTATTTACCCTCCGATCAATAAAAAAATAAGTTTTCAACTGAAACTAAGGAGTGACATTAAAACTTAAAACGAATAAAAATTATTCTGTATAAATAAAAAAGGTCATGGCGGTGTTGTTTCTACATTAAACTTTAATCAAAACCGAGCAAAGATTAATTTAAAAAAACAAAGTTTTTCCGAGGGAAGTAAAGAGCGAATTTAAAACTTAAAACGGACAAAAATTATTACTTCAAAGCCTATCTAAAATAAATCAATAAAACTAGTACAAATAAAACAACTAATGATGTTTCCCTATGTTTTATTGGTACTAGTTTTATTGATATATATTAGATAGGTTGTAAAGTAATAATTTTTGTCCGTTTTAAGTTTCAACTTCGCTCTTTACTTCCCTCGGAAAAACTTTGCTTTTTACAATTAATCTGCTTCAGTGTCCAGTCATTTTCGGTATACAATACTTACGTTATCAGCAAGGATATTCTCATTTCCCGATGAGGCTTCAATTCCATAGGCAAGGAAACATAAAATAGCGCCGGTCCAAAGGAGTAATGCAAAACCCCCAAAAAGGTTTTTGCAGAATTTGATCCATTCTGAAGTTGTTTTTGGTGGACTTAAACAGTTCGGACCATCACGTTCAATATTACTACGAGCTTGAGCGTTTGTTAAACCCTAGAAAAAAAAAAGTTGAAAAAAGAACTACACGATTGAAAACAAGTTGAAAAAAGAGCAACTTGAAAGAAAGACAACGTCATTGTGTCTGAGGCCTAAACCAAGATGCTTCGAAATTGCCACCTCTTAAAGTTTTGTCACTATTTTCATTGCTTTGTACAAGGTCGTTTTCCCGAGCTTGGCCCAAAGGTTCTATTCCTCATTCCTACTAGAAAAGACGAAAAATTACGGTCTATAAATCTCCCCTTCCGGGTCAAAATGCTCTGAGGATCCCCCCTCCTCTTAAGTGCCTATGTACCCTATGGCTATAATGATTCCTTGTGGATTTTGAGCAACTATATTGTTGCTGTCCAATTAAATTCTTCTTGGTGTTCTCAAGGGTTAGGTCCAAAAACTTAAAGGTGACATTTGAAAGCACCCCAAAGGGAAAATCCAGAACTTTCGAGTGGAGATCTTTCCAGTTCTGCCTGCTTCAGACACCTTAGGAAACCTTCACTGATGGCATGGGAGAGAAAGCGCAAAGAGTTTACCAAAACGCATGCTGTATGTTGTCTATACTAAATGAATACGTCTATCCCAAGAATCCCACTGATACAATTTCTTAATCGCAAAACAGCTCACGGATAGTGGATACAGGAAAATCGCAAAAAATTCCACTCAGAAACGGTTCATTGTAGCCGAGGAAGTGGAAAAAATATTACGAGACGCTTAAACAGCAAATAGATATAGATAAGTTAAATCAAGTTCTAGAAGGCAAGAAAAATATTCAATTGGCTAATACATATTGGCCTAGGCCCTCCTGGGGACATCCCTCCAGGCACTGAGGATTAAAATCTTGGACTAGAAGGACATGACCCTCATGTTCTTTGTCAGGTTTCAGAAATTGTCATTATCATTGTCATTGTCATTATTTTTGTCATTATCAGAAGTTTTCTGTGTTCTTTGTAATAGAAAACTTCTGATGAATGTGATTGGTTATTCAGTTACTGGTCATTTATTGTTCTAGAAAGCTTTCGATTCAGAATAACGGATGCGGTTTTCAACGGCTCAGTAGAAATATTTCAACGCAACCGTTGAACCGGTATGACACGTAAAATTGCCGCAAAAAACGGAGGAAATTTTTTGGTTCACGCAAAAACAGCCTTTGTCGCAAAAAAAAAAACAGGCTACTTGGCTAAACACATACGCATTATAAGGAAATTATCGGTCATTACAAAACTATTACAATGAGAAAAATATCAAGATTTCTGTTGTAATTAAGACATATTTTTGCAGGATGATTTCTATGGAGGGAGAGCTTCATGCCCCTAGTCCCTTCTCCTCTATATACGACCCTGCATATGCAGCCTCGACATTTACATTTTTTCCATGAACTTTCCTGTAAGATAAATAATACGGCATTGGACTTTGAACTCCCTACCGGCGGTGCTGATCTCCGTTTCTCGGCTCTTCAGCCAGGAAGTGCAATGGGGGGGGGCAACCATCCTGCGCTTTCGCACACCCTTCCTATTTACCTTCCCCAGATTTCTCCAGGTACCCATTTAGAGCTGGGTCGACTCTGGCTGAGCTTTCAGAGTCACGCCACTGACCCCCGTCACAAACGAAATAACTGGATACATTAGGGTTCGAATCCTCGCCCTCTCGGACAAAGAGCCCTAAATCTAGTGGGTACTTTCCCATTATATGGGCCTTTAGATATACTGCTAAAGAAGTCAAACGGGAGATGCTACAGTCAAACGGGAGAGACAGATATCGACACAGTACTAAAACAGTTGTTAGAGTGGAATTTAGTGTAACCCCCCCCTAATGTGCAAATATGTAGCCCAGGCTAGGTTAGGTTAACTATTATATATTCATCCTATTTTATTTTATTTCATCAGCATTAACCAAACTTCACTTTTTAGAAAGGCCCATATAATGGGAGTTACCATCCAGCGCAGCACGCACCAATCCACTCGGCTAGGACAGCTGTGAGTCCTTAAAAACTTTTTAGGGGGCTTTCTCCCCCTATAAACCTGCACGCAAGTTTCTAGCTCATAGATTTATTAGTCAACAGTACGTTTTACGACCATGTACTTAAGAAGCATAATTATCATAAGACTAATTATCTAGCGATAAAACTTGCTACTATCTAATTATAACAGTTTAGCTATATCTAACCTAATAATATATGTAATTATAACTAGCGATAATTGTCGCAACGTCATTTTAAACTTTTTGTTTTGCGAGATTAGTAGCAGCTGTTTTACATTTTTTTTTTTTTTTTTTTTTTTTTTTTTTTTACTGTACCCGCTTAGAAACATTGCAAGGACTTAAAATTAGAAATATTGTACATTATCTAAAAGTAATTTAAAAATTAGTCCTTGAAACCTCGAATACTAAAGTCGCAGAAATTAGTGAGTTTTTGTTTCGAGTTAAAAACTGGTTTATAGATTGATTTTCAAAATAGATTATAGCATCTGTTGCTAAGTGCATGCGCGTTCTAAATACCCTGAAACTGAATATTGTTTGAAGTTCTTTTTGATTTTTTAAAAACAAAGGTGATACAACAGATAAAAAAGGGCATTGACTCCATAATGCCACTTTTGAGGATGGTGCTGAAACACTTGAAGGTCGAAAATGGTTTATTCCTTCAGAGGCGCAAAGGCAGGAGTACTGTGTCCTCTTATTTCTTTTTTCTTAAGTCACCTTAGTGCTAAATGCAATAACATTTTTTACTTGAATTATTTTCCCTGAATGTTAAACTGACGAGTGTACAGCATGACAATACACTATGTAGGTATTGACTGTGTTATTTTTGTATTTATTTGACGAGAGCCCAAACTCGGCCATTAGAGTTTGTGAGTTGTCATTTTGAAATAAACAATTCATTCAGGGGATTTTTACCCAAGTCGAAGAAGCAATTGAAAAACGAGAAGTTAGTATTTTGAAGATGCGAAAGCAGGAGCGAATCCAGAATTTTCTTCGGGAAGAAGGGGGTACAAAAAACCTTACAAAACGCATCAAAAATGTTTTTATATGCATTTTAGTTACTGTTTTACGATTTGGACAAAAAATTTTCTGGGATGAGGGACTCAAACCCAGTAATCCCTCTCTGGATACGGCCTTATGCGAAAGCTCATGGAGTCCAACTTTTGTTTGCTTTTACAAAAATCCCGGAGTTTGATCAAAACTTGAAATTTCACCTAGTTCAGATATTTCAGAAAAATGACCGTTTCACCCATCAGATGCCTTTGGAAAGCATCTAGTTTTCCTAGAGTTTTGGCTTCCTCAGAATCTCCAACATTGTCATATAGTTCGCCTGTTTTGCATTTTTTTTTACCGCCTCCCAGATTCGTACACAAGGGGTGGGGGGCTTCGTGTCCAGCCTCCTCAATGGGGAATATATAGAGGTTTACAATTTTCCCCATAATTTACTATATTTCATAACTTGCCTGATTTTAGAAGTAAACTTGTCAGCCCAAATTATTTGCGCACATCCTAACCTATTGTAATAAGCCCTGTAACGTACTTGTTATGTTTCTATGGTTTAATTCCTCTCCCGAATCATGGTTGCAGTGAAAGCTGCAACCTAGTAAAGAGCGAACCACGGCCCATAGGAACCGAAAGTTTAAAAACGCGTTTTCCTGAAAAAAAGCTAGTGAGAAAAATTTGCCATTAGAAGCTGATTAGATTATATTTTGATTATGCTTTTAGATTAAGTTAATTTGTGGTACTTGTGTATTATACTGCCAACAAGAAGTGAAGTTAGGTTAGCTATAAGGAAAAATACCAAAGCATGATAAAAATATAATACTTTAGAAACAAATTTGGACTATATATTTGCACATTAGGGGGGTGAGGGTAACCTAACCCCCACCTCCCCAATGTGCAAATACATAACCCAAATTATATAATTCCAATGTATTCTGTCACCCGCCACTTGTTATCCACTGAGCGTAAGCTAATTGTTTCTTAGCACAGACAGATAAAACTGGTTTGTTCTCGAGTTTTATGCAGCGTAAACTTGAGTGTTGGCGGTATAATGGATTACTACCTAATTTATTTTACACAACCATGCAAAACATTAAGCAGCAGCTACTAAGAAAGCCTTATAACGCTTATTGACAATTGATGGCAGTCTTCTCTGCTCCACATATGCTTGTAATATAATTTTTAGACCATTTTACTTGCCGTTCCTGCGCAATTCATGAATGGTCCCTGTCATTTCCATTAATCTTAATTGCAAAAGTGTATTGGAAAGATATGGAAATTTTGAAGAAGAGCCTGAAACCCCTCGAAAATGGCGTGAGATCGAAATGATCTCACGTGCACCGTTTGAATTGGCATGGCCTAAAACTTGCACAGGAAAATTACAGTGCCCCACCTTGAGCAACAAGAAAATCCTTTTTTTCATAAGAACTCACATTTACTTGTTTCACGTTGAAAGCTCTTGGCTCATCTTGGCGGTCGAGATCCGGCGACATGTTCGGCTCCAGAAAGGTCTATCCACAGTTGGTGGCTCGACAATAGACAACCACTCTCGGTTCCAGCGAACACAGTCTTTCCTGAACCCGCCAAACGGCTTTGCGTTAAACTTGATGGTGGATAGCCAGGGTTTCCTTTGGCCGCCGGCTCGCTTCCTCCTTGACGGCAACAGGAGGTATTTGAGGGATTCCTTCAATATCTCGTCGTCAGGGCGTCGTAGTACGTGGTCGAACCACCGGAAATGTCTGTATTTGATGAAACTTGATAAGGGAGGCCCGACACCAGCTTTACTGCAGATTGTATCACTGCTGCCTCTCGTAGATTGGCAGACGTTCAGGATATACCGAAGGCATTTATGGTAGAAGACATCCAGATCACGGGCTTCTGAGGTTTGCATTGGAAGCACTAATGTCTCTCCTTGTTCTTTTTTTCTAGCCCAGGGGTTATCGTAACGAATCAGTCGTCGTAGAATGTTGGGAGAGGGCTCGTTTGAAAGAAAATTGCCCTATCTAGTAGCCTCTTAAAGTAACAAAAGAGATAGTGCTACAGAAAACGGTGTTGTGTGCAATTTGACTCAAAACCATTGCTGCAACCATTAAATTCAAGTGTGTTCGGGCCCTGAGCATGAAAAATTTGTTAATTTCTACGTAAGAATTAGCCAATGAATAAAGACAATTTCATTCGAGCCAACTTTTACCACTTCCGAAAAAATGGGCTGAATCACATTTTCTCTGTACATTGTTCATTTAAGAAGGGTAGAGTTGAATGAGGGTTGGGTTGAAGGTTGAGTTACATGGGGCTTGAGTTGAATGTGGTTTCATTTAAACTGGGGTTGAGTTCAGCAGGAGCTGAGTTGCATGGGGGTCGAGTTAAACGAGGGTTTAGTTAAATGAGTTTAGTTGCACGCGGCTCAATTAAACGAGAGTTCGGTGTACTGGAACCTTTGTAGATATATCTTGCGTAATCTGCAAAACAATAATTGATACTTGTGTCTTGTAGCCACCACACTCAAGTTCTATCGAGAAGTGATTTTTGGTTAATGCTAATGGCATTAAACAAATATGATGAAAATATGATACTTTATCAACAAAATTATAAAAACTACAACAAAGAATGATGGAAGGAGGGCCACCCAGGCCGTATTATATTAAACACGTAACCTAAACTAACCTAACCAAAATACCAACTAAATATTTGATTTAAATATAGCTACAATGTAGTTTCCCACCGAGCCGAAGCTAATATTGTCCGGTATAAAGACCATGAAAACCGGTTATTGTCTCATGTTCTCGATACAGGATCTTGAGTGTGGTGGCTATAAGACAAATGTATCCAATAATTTTTGTTGGTTCGAAGTTTCAACTTTGCTCTTTGCTTCCGTAAGACTACACCTACAACGCCTACAACAGAGAATACTTAACCCATGGCATAAAGTAAATGGCAAAAGTATGTTTAAGGTTTTAGCACTTGGCAACAAACCTTAATTTTCTCCCATCATTATACCATGGGAAATTTAACGCATTATTCTTTTGAATAGTATATCCCTCGCAAAACTGGTTTCTGTCTCAAACGATTACTTGCCGCTTAAACTGAATTACTTAATATTATGCAAAATATGAGCTATTTAATATCGAAATCAAATTTAGTTCAAGGCTATGAAACGCAGGCTGCTTGTTAATTGAGACACTGGATTACTGGATCCATATTTATATTATATTACATTATTAATATTGCATTACTGGATCTTTATATTATTGCCATCATTATACTCTTTGATGTTCTATTGTCAACTAAACGATCCCTATACTATTGTCAACTATAGTCATCACTATACTATTGGACAATATGTGTATAGATATAATACGTAGTAAATGAAATGTGATTTACGGGGTCCTGATCATGGAGTTCTTGATTTTAGGAAAGTTATTGAAGGAGGGAGCATTTAAGCTTATAAAATACAATAGCGAAAACAGCTTTTATTTAACACAGCCACGCAAGGGGGGAGTGGATATTCATTTCTTTTGAAGACTTTTCCTGGCACACGCTTGAATTTTTTTTTTTTTTTTTGATACGTTAAGAAGACAAAACTATGGTAATTTCACGCACGTGAATGGGTATTTGAGGCCCTGGTATTTAGCTTTCATCTCCATCAATTTTATTTGTATAAAATCTATGCCATTCATGCAAAGTGTACACTCAATACTCATACAAAGCCATACATGCAAAACCACAAATTTTCATACCAATCTTGTCTTTCGTGGCCAGACATGGGTGCCCATATGGGGGGGGGGGGGTAGGGGGGGGGCCACCCCCCCCCCCCCTGTATGAATGATGCTGCCTTATATTTTATATTTTGTTTTGAGGTTTCTATTATGCAGCATTGGAAGTGCCGATTAGACCAACTAAGCCCCCCCCCTAAAATTTGTCTTATGGGTGCCAATTGACCAGACTTGTTACTCATTACAAGAAGAGGGAGGGGCATCGCCCCACCCACCTAGTCCCCAACAGACCACTGAAAGCTTATAAGTTGAATTAACATTGATTTTTTTTTTCTTGTGCAATATGTTTTCATCTGAAGCACGATTTTTTTTTATCTTAAAAAAAAGAAAAATAATGTACATTTCCTAAGGTAGCCCGCGTTTACCCCCTCCCCCAAGCCACGATAAATACCCACCTGAGGAAACTATCTCCCCGTGGAAAATACCCCCCGTGGAAAATACCCCCCGTGAAAATGCCGCTCCCCTTGGAAAATAAGGGTTTCCAAGTTTGAGAATTTTTTGAGTTTTGTCTTTTTATTTTTCGTAAGGGGAAGGAAAATTCAAATGAATTTACTGAAAAAAGATGTGCACTGTCAGTTTAATATACACATGCTGATATTTATTCCTTAAAATCTTAATTAATTTTTGATTTCTTAAAGTTATAAAAATGAAAACATTAGAAAAAAAATTCAGTAAAGTACAAATTATATTCTGGCTTTTAGAAAGCATAGGGGTTTAGAACCCTACTCATATTAATTTCTGCTTGTCTTGAGTTTGACTCTGTTATTTATTTTAATTTATGTTTATTTTCGGTTTCATTTATTTATTGATACTGATTTGTGATAGTTGTATGCTTGGTAGATTATTTGATTCTATTTTTGTTCATTTTTGATTTAATGAAGTTCTTTACTTTTTTTGGAAAAACTTTTTTTGTGGAAAAAGTTTCTTTAATTAATTTCTGTTCGTTTTATATTGACATAGTCTTTTTCAGGGAAAAATACTGAGCCTCTTCTAAAGTTAAACAACCATCCCTTCCATAAAAACCTTAAATACCCCCTGGGCATAGCTTACAACCCTTGCCCCTAATATCTGAGGTTTATTTCAGCCCCAAAAAGCCTTGTTATACATGGGCGCCCATAAGCTGAATTCCAGGGGGGGAAACCTCGTCTAATTGGCCCTTTTAATGCTATATAATAGAAATCTCAGAACAAAAATATAAAAATAAGGCAGCATCATTAAGCCAGAGGGCGGGTGCCCCCCTTCCCCCATATGGGCGCCCATGTTGTTATATGATATCTAGACTATTTTGAACAGAATGGCTATCTCAAAATGTCTATTAGATGCATTTCGGGACAACAAGACATCTGTGTATGGAGGGCGAGGGATAGCTGCCTTCCGATCACTTTGACTCTTAAAAAGAGCACTAAAGCGTCTGCTTACCAATCCAATGAGCCCCCCTTCGAAGTTTATATGACCATGCTTTCTATAAAAACCTTATATGCCCCCAGGGCATAACTTATAACCCTTGCCCTGAGGGATGGGGGGATTTGTTATCCTCAAAGACATAATTTCCAGACCTTTCAAATATGTTGTAACAAAATTCTTTTCTTTTTTTTAGTATTTGTGTCATTTCTGTTTTTTCTCTGTTTTTTCCTGGCCATACAGCCTTACTATGTTGAAGTGTTTTTGTCATAAATTTATTGGTTGAATAAATTGATTGATTGATAAAAAAAATTATTGGAAGTGTTTGGGGAAATGATGGGCATGGGGAGGGGGGCATTTGCCCTCTGATCACTTTCGACTAATACTAAAAGCCAATAGTCATCTCAATTTCCAATCGAATGAGCCCGTTTTGAAGCTTCTACGACAAAACTTTCTAAAAGAACCATATATGCCCCAAAGGCATAACTTACGACCCTCGTCCTCAGGGCTATGGGAGGAGGGTTGTCATCCACAAAGACATAATTTCCAGACCTTTCAACTGATGTTGAACAAAATGGCCATATCAAAATATTGATCGTAAATGTTTGGGGAAATTATGGGCGAGGTGGGGTGATTATCCCTCCGATTACTTTCGACTATTAAAAGAGGCAATTATCCTATTATTACAATAGTACCTGCTTTGTAGTTCAGAGCTTTTAGAAGTGGTACCAAAAGTGTTGTTTTCAGTGCTATATCACAATAACAGGTAGAATGATAAAAAAAAAGCACGTAGATATTAGCAATCATAGGCCTAAGTAAAGAACGATGTTGGCCTAATGTATTTTTTTTATTTTTTTTTTCTTGGTCTTAGACCAGGGCGCTTCGTATCGAAGGAGTTGTCGTAGAAACTTCGAAAAGGGTTCATTCGAAATTGGAGTGGCCAGTGCCCTTTTTAATAGTCGAAAGTGATTGGAGGGCAACTAGCCCCCCCACACGCCCATTATTTCCCCAAAAGAAAATTCTACCCTTGATTTGATTTGCATCAATATGCAGGCTTTCTATGCCCCTCCTGTCCTCTTGCCCCCGTTAGGAGGAAGTTACCATTTTTGTTTATTAATGAAGCCTCTCAACAGCTTTATTCATAATTTTTCTGTTACTGAGTTCTCTTATCGCCCAATTTCCATTGATGACCTTTACACATTTGGATCTTGGATTACCAATGAAAACTGGCTGGCTCTCAAAGGAAAAAATTACATTAATTTTAAAGTCTCTGAATTCCGTAATCTGATTAAAACAAAATACATAAATTCCTTCCCTGTGAAAAAAGTAAAAACATGTTCTAATGACAAACCATACACTCCTAGCCAACTGAAAAAACTAATTAGAATTAAATTGAATCTACTAAAGAGTGGTAAAACATCCGAAGCGAACTCACTGGGTAAACATATAAAAATCCCGACATCCCGATTGTACTAATTAAAGCCTTTGCCGACAATCTCTCAGAGCCTTTGTCCTTATTTTTTAATGAACTTTCCTCTAATGGCAAATTTCCAAATTGTTGGAAATTAGGTTTTATTACTCCCATAAAAAGGAAAGGTAACAATCAAGATTTTGTTGGTGTCCGTCCCATTACTCTTACTCCAGCTTTTTCGAAGTTATATGAAAACTTTTTAGCTGGGTAGTTGAAAGTAAAGATAATCCCAAATGTTGACCAAAGACAATTCGGAAACCTACGCTCTACATCTACCACCCACTATCTTGTTCACGTTATGGATACAATATGTAACATAGTCGAAAAACCAAATACCTGGCTCAATGTTATCGCTGTTGACTTGCAAAAAGCTTTTGATTTAATCAACCACAATATACTATTAGAAAAGCTATCTAATGACTTTAAAGTTGACCCTTATTGAATTAGAATAATTGCGTCTTTCCTCTCTAATAGAACGCAAGTCATGAAATACCTGAATTTATATTCTGATCCCCTCCCAATTTATAATGGTGTGCCCCAAGGAACCATCTTAGGTCCAATTTTATTTCTTACAATGATAAACAACCTTGGTGTTTATTTTCTGGATAGATGGAAATTCGTTGATGATCTAACTGTCTTAGAGACATGTTTCAAAAATTTAAAAAGCAACCCAATGGACATCTTGGAATCGATATCAGCCGAAGCTCTTACTGATGATATGAAAGTCAACCCTTTAAAGTCAACTGTTCTTACTATTAATTTCCTTAAAACTATCCCTTTTTTCTCCTGTCCAATCCCCCCTGAAATGCCTGTTACCACTATGAAATTACTGGGCGTTACCATTTCAAGTGACTTAAAATGGGATTGTCATATTAGTGACATCTTAAAATGTGCAAATGCCGCATTTTCCCTCCTTAAACTCCTTAAAAAACTTAAATGCCCTAAATCGCATTGTTTGAGGATTTTCCTGTCATTTGTACGCCCAACCCTTGAGTACGCCTGTCCTGTTTGGCATCCTGGCATTTCCATTGAATTGTCGGACAGAATAGAGGCAGTCAAAAAAAGGTGCCTAAGAATTATCTTCAGTGAGGGTAAAGTACCTTATAAAATTTTGAAATAGCCTTTTTGTTCCGCGCATTTTAAAGTTCAGGAAATTATACCGTCGAGCAGGGCATTCCCCCCCAAGTCTTCGGGGCAAGGGTTATAAGTTATGGCCTGGGGGCATATAAGTTTTATTGAAATCTTTGTCGTAGAAACTTGAAAAAGGGCTCATTTGATTGGAAATTCAAAGGTCTAGCAGCCTTTTTAATAGTCGAAAGAGATTTGAGGGCAACTAACCCCCCTCTCACGCCTACCTTTTCCCCAAACACATCCAATCAAAATTTTTAAAAAGCAATTTTGTTCAGCGTAGTTGATTTCCAGATAGAAATTATGTTTTTGACGAGGACACTCCTCCACAGCCCTCAGGGCAAGGGTTGTAAGTTATGCCCTTGGGGCATATAAGGTTTTAATAGAAAGCGTTGTCGTAGAAACGTCAAAAAAGGCTCATTCGATTGGAAATTCCAAGGGCTAGTGCCCATTTTAATAGTCGAAACTGATTGGAGGGCAACTAACCCCCCTCTCACGCCCACCTTTTCCCCAAACACATCCAATCAAAAATTTTAGAATAGGCATTTTGTTCAACGTAGTTGAAGGTTCTGGAAATTAGGTCTTTGAGGATGACCCCCCCCCACAGTCCTCAGGGCAAGGGTTGTAAGTTATGCCCCTGGGGCATACAAGGTTTTTATAGAACGCGTTGTCGTAGAAACTTCAAAAAGTGCTCATTCGATTGTAAATTGAAATGGCTAGTGCCCTTTTTAATAGTCGAAAGTGATTGGAAGGCAACTAACACCCCTTCCACGCCAAAAATTTCCCCAAAAACATCCAATCAAAATTTTGAGGTTACCACAACTACAACAAATCAGCATCGATAAATAAATGAAACCCAAAACGAACAGAAATTACAATAAATAACCGAGTCAAACTCAGAACGAGCAGAAATTAACATAAGTTGGGCTCAAAACCCCTATGCATTCCCAAGGCCAGAACATAGTTTGCACTTTACTGAAAAAAATACAAATTAAAGTGCATTGTCAGCTTAATATACATATACTGATATTTAGTAATCAAAATGTTAATATTATTTGATTTATTAACGTTATAAAAGTAAAAACATTTATATTTTTCTCAGCAAATTGCAAATCTGTTCGTTTTGGGTTTCATTTATTTATCGTTGCTGATTTGTGGTAGTTTCACGCTTGGTAGATTATTTGATTTTATTTTTGCTCATTTTTTGCTTAATGGAGTTCTTTACTTTTCTTTGAAAAACTTATTTTGTTGAAAAAGTTTTTTTTTTTAATTAATAGCTTCAAATTAGCCATTAAACATAACTCTTATAAGTTCTGCTGGCCCAATAGCTCCAGCTTTTCCACTTGAGACATTGCACCAAAAGTGCCATTTTTAGTGCCATTTGGAACTTGCAGATGGTGGAATGTATAGGAAGAACGTAGATATGAGCAATATCTTTTATATGAGCTATAAAAAAAAATCTGTTTACGATGTTCTGGTAGCCTGCTAGTGCTACCCCTTGAGAAATGGCACAAAAAGTGCCATTTTAGTGCCATATGGCACTTGCAGATGGTGGAATTAAAAAAAATCACGTAGATATTAGAATTAGATTTTGAATGAGCCATTAAGCATCTCTCTATGATGTTCTGGTAACCCGCTAGGCCTGGAGAAACAAAAAACAGAAAAAAATAATTGAGACAGATCAGTGCTACCGATGCAAAAAAAGGTGATTTTCCTCGTTTGTCAAGGAGGGGGACTGTAATTTCTCTATAACAGATTTTTGACCATGCTGATTACAATGATACACTTTTCATTTTTGGACGTAATTTACGAGGGGTTTCAGGCTTTTTTCGAAATCACAATAAATTTCTTTTCGCAATAAACTTTTACTTTTAAGACGAAACAAAACAAGAGTTACTCGAATTCTCGAATCAGTGTCACATGGCATTTTTTTCCAAAACATGTTTTTTAACTTTTGGCTACTATGGGCTGTTGTTCGCTCTTTACTAGGTTGCAGCTACCGCTACAACCATGATACCAGACAATTACTTTAAAGTGATTAGTGCTATGTGTAAGAATAATACTGCTGCGGTTAAGGTAGGAAGTGAGGTTAGTAGCTGGTTTTGTATTAAATCAGGAGTTAAGCAGGGTTGTTCTCTATCCCCCTTTTATATGGATCATTTTTATGGACTTTGTCTTAAGGAGCACAGGAAAGGCAATGGGAAACCAAGGAATCAAATGGGGAGGAAAAAGTCTCCTGGACTTAGATTATCCCAAGGATTTAAGCATCCTAGATGAAAGTGTGAGCAAAATGAATGAGCTGTTAGAGGTTTTGCGAGTTCAGGGTGCTAGAATAGGTTTGAAAATTAATGTTAAGAAGAATAAGTCGCTAAGGCTTGGAATAAGTGAAGATGAAAAGGTGATGTTGGGTAACGGAAAGATTGATCAGGCGGGCAGCTTCACTTACCTTGGTAGTATTGTTATTAAGACGGTGGGAGCAGTGAATATGTTAAAAGTAGAATAGCCAAGGCTCGGGTGTTTTTTCAAACTTAAAAAAAAAGTTTGGAAGATTAGGAAGATAAGTCTGCAAACAAAGATTAGACTATTAGAAGCTACAGTGATGACAGTGGTCAAATATGGCTCTGAAGCATGGATTCTCGAAAAAGCGGATGAAGATTTGCTAGATGTTTTCCAGAGAAATTGCCTACAGATTGTTCTGGGCACCCGGCTGACTGACCAATACAAACAGTAGGCTGAACGAAAAATGTGGTTTAATCTTGCTTTCTAGGGCTATAATGAAAGATAGGTTGAGATGGCTAGGGCACGTTGTACGGCTGACGGATTGCCGAAGATTGTCCTTTTCGACCAACCGTCTAGGGCTAAACGGAAAGCAGGTCGTCCTCGTCTTGGGTGGGAAGATGTCATAAAGAATGATTTTAAGGAAATGGGAACTTCCAGGGAGGGTGTAAAAAGGGAGGATTGGGATGGAGAAGGAGCGTGTGTGGCTGTGTTGACCTCAGGCGGCTTGGTGCTGCGGTGAGTTGTTAGTGGAAGTAGTACTTTCCACTTGTATTTCCCTCGGAGAGAATTTTCTGGGGGGAGGGGGTTAAATGCCTAAAACTATTTCTTAATACTTCTAGCCGGTATTTCTCACAGACTAGCCACGGAAGTGTTAGTAAATGTAGTAAAAGTGTTTCCAAGCCAAAAATTCCCTGGCAAAACAATCACATTACAGTTTTATTATAAACATGATATGATATAGTGTACCATATTGATTATACTATACATATTATAATGGGGTATAATATAATAAATACACTCACAGTAATTTGTACACAGATTATGAGACATTCTGAGTAAAGATATTACCGAGAGAAAATGATACCTAATTAAAATTAATAAGCATAATGATGATAAAAGTTTCATTGGGCATATGTATGACAGTTTGGCTCACCCTTTTCAGAACCGTCCGGGAAACGGAAAGAGTTCCCAAAGATTGGAGCAAAGACATTATAATTATACTATTTAAGAAAGGAGATGCCAAGTCCTGTGGAAACTGGAGAGGGATCGTCGTTTCAACTGTAGCCGCTAAGCTGTTCAGTCTGACACTACTAAATAGAATCATCAATCAGATCGACCGTAACCTCCGCGAGGAACAAAGTGGCTTTAGACCTAGGAGACCGTACGCTGACCGTATCTTCATTATGAGAATGCTGGCTGAACAGAGCAATGAACGGAGGAGGAAATTGCTGATCTTATTCATAAACTTCGTAACAGCTTTCGATTCAATCGTTCGAGAAACCCTGTGGAAGATTTTATCCCACTATGGTTTTCCAGAGAAAAGAGTAAATCTGATCATGGTCGTGTACGAAGAAACAAAAGATGCAGCGTTCATACCAGTACTGGTGACACAATATGGTTCAAAATCGCTTTGGGGGTTAAGCAGGGATGCGTGGTGTGTTCTCTCCTGTTCATCATTGTTATCGATTTCATCCTCCGAAATTCTAACGGCAAAAGTAAGAGTTACCAACTCAAAAAAACTGTCAGATGTAGAATTTGCTGACGACCTAACCCTCCTAGATGAGGACAAGGCTAGCCTGCAAGAATTCTTTAACCCTGTAAGAGAGCGAGCCGAAAAAGTGGGACTACACATTAACGTAAAGAAGATGAAATCTATGGCTGTTTGCAGCGATCAAACCTCTCGAGATCTTCCAAAATGACGAAAGAGTCGAGCAAGTATCATGATTTCGATACCTTGGCAGTATAGTTGAAGAGAGAGGCATCATAGCTAAAGTGGTCCAGACAAGAATTGGGATGGCACAAACTGCCTTGAATCGGCTCTGATTAATACGAAAATTTCCAAAATTCTCCTTAATGCTCAAAATGAGACTCTTCAATAGCAACATGATGAGCATACTGCTTTACTCATGTAAAACCTGGAAACTCGACCAAACTCTAAAGAAACGTCTGCTAGTCGTTGAGAATTACTGTCTTCGACGATTGTTGCACGTTCAATGGTACCACTGAGTTACCAACGAACAAATACGAACCCGCATCATGCAACCACCCGTCAGAGAAATAATCAAGTATAGACGCTGGCGCTTTCTTGGTCATGTACTATGCATGCTGGACAGTAGACTACTGAAGATGACGATCCATTGGAATCCAGGGGGCTCAAGACGCAGAGGCAGGTCGATGAATACTCTACGCCGGACGTACGAAAAAGACCGAGCGACAATAAATACTGCTATCGTGCCAGACTGGGCGGATGTATTAGCCGCTTCCTAGCTTCGAGAAGAATGGAGGGGTTTCACTGATGCCCTACGCACCCTGGATGGCGTTGGAGGATCACTTAACGTCGACTCTAAGTGATCTTAAATTATCCTAACTTTGTGCATGTCTCTCTTAACCTTTTGCTTGTAACAGTGACAAGGTAAACCACAGCACTACAAAAAAATATTTCAACTCTTACATTTCAACGAAAAAAAAATTCCAAAATGAACTTTGAAACATCATGAGAATGTAACAGTGACAAGGTAAACGATGAGAAAACACTACAAAACTATTCCAAGTCTTGCATTTCAACTACAAACAAATCCAACTGAAGTATGAAACGTTAACTGAATGTAACAGTGACATGGTAAACCACTACAAAAATATTCCAAGTCTTACATTTCAACGAAAAAAATTCCAAGTTGAAGTTTGAAACATTTACAGAATGTAACGGTGACAAGACACAACGCTACGAAGATATTCCAAGTGTTACATTTCAACGAAAAAATTCCAAAATGAACTTTGAAACATCAAGAGAGCGTAACTGTGACAAGGTAAATCACGACACAACAGTACAAAAACATTCCAAGTCTCACATTTCAACGAAAAAAATTCGAAAATGAAATTTGAAACATCAAGAGAGTGTAACTTTGACAAGGTAAATCATGACATGACACTACAAAAATATTCCAAGTCTTACATTTCAAGGATAAAATTCTAAAATGAACTTTGAAACATCGAGAGAATGTAACGCTGACAATGTAAACCAGGACGCAACAGTACAAAAATATTCCAAGTCTTACATTTAAACGAAAAAATTCCACAATAAACTTTGAAACATCTACAGAATGTAACAGTGACAAGGTAAACGAATACAAATATATTCCAAGCCTCACATTTCAACGAAAAAATTCCAAAATGAACTTGAAGCATCTACATAATGTAACAGAATGTGTGTGTTTTTGTGACTGCGTGTGTTTTTGTGTGTGTGTGTGTGTTTGAATTTGTTTTTGTGTGTATGTGTGTTTTTGTGTGTGCGTGCGTGTGTTTTTGTGTGTGTTTAAGTTTTTGTGCGTGTGTGTCTGTGTGTGTGTGTGTGTGTGTTTTTTTTGTGTGTGTGTGTGTGTTTTTCTGTGTGTGTGTGTTTTTGTGTGTGGGTGTGTGTGTTTTCGTGTGTGTG
>JAQQPU010006537.1:0-14371 GCA_029168905.1 Artemia sp. Kazakhstan ARC1039 | reverse complement strand
CAGGGATGCTAGAGAGTATTATAGTGTGGTACTGCGGCGTGAATTGCTTACGAAAACCCCAATGAATGAGTTAAAGTAAAAATTTTAAGGATAAATGTCTGAAAAGTGTTTTGGGGGAGATAGGGCGATGACAGAGAGGTGATGTAGGGGTAGTAGTAATGTGGTACTGTGGCGCGAATTGCTTTCGAAATCTTGAAGTAAAACTTTTAATAATAAATGTCTGAAATGTGTTTCTGGGGAAATGGGGCGATGACAGAGGGGTGTTGTAGGGGTAGTAATAGTGTGGTACTGTGGCGTGAATTGCTTCCGAAAACCCGAATGAATGACTTGAAGTA
This sequence comes from Artemia sp. Kazakhstan ARC1039, assembly GCA_029168905.1. NCBI lineage: Eukaryota > Metazoa > Arthropoda > Branchiopoda > Anostraca > Artemiidae > Artemia > Artemia sp. Kazakhstan ARC1039. The sequence continues at coordinate 14,036 of JAQQPU010006537.1, read as the reverse complement.
AAACTTTTAACAAGGAATGTCTGAAAAGTGTTTTGGGGGGATGGAGCGATGACAGAGGGGTGTTGTAAGGGCAGTAATAGTGTGGTACTATGGCGTGAATTGCTTAAGAAAACCCGAATGATTTAGTTGAAGTAAATATTTTAAGGATAAATGTCTGAAAAGTGTTTTGGGGGAGATGGGGTGATGACAGAGAGGTGTTGTCAGGGCAGTAATAATGTGGTAATGTGGCGCGAATTGCTTTCGAAACCCTGAAGTAAAACATTTAACAATAAATGTCTGAAAAGTCTTTTAGGGGAGATGGGGCGATGACAGAGGGGTGTTGTACGGGCAGTAATATTGTGGTACTGTGGGGTTAATTGCTTACGAAAACCCGAATGAATGACTTGAAGTAAAACTTTTAACAAGAAATGTCTAAAAAGTATTTTGGGGGAGATGGGCGACGACAGAGGAGTGTTGTAAGTCCAGTAATAGTGTGCTACTGTGGCGTGAATTGCTTACAAAAATTCCGAATGAATGAGTTGAAGTACAAATTTTACAAGAAATGTTTGAAAATTTTTTTGGGGAAGATGGGGCGATGTCAGTGGTATGTCACAGGGCAGTAATAGTCTGGCATTGTGAGGTGATTGGCTTAGAGTATAAAATAGCAGCAAAGAACAGGGGCGATTTCTCTGTTCTCAAAAAATACATTGTTTAATTTAGATTCCAGAAGCTTTTTTTCGGAGTGAGAAGATTGGAAATGCCCTAAGGGGGAGGGGGTGGGGGCTGGCGTCATTTGGATGACGGTAGGGAGTGGAATGGTGAGGGCTGGTGTCAGTGTGAAAAGAGTGTGGCACCGCCATCCCGCTCTGGGTCATAAGTATACTTATTAAGGATTTGGATATCTATCCTTCTCGCAAGGGGATTTTCCAACCTCTTCGATTAGGTGTCATTGCTTAAGATATGCATCGCCGTTATTACGCAGCACCCATGTGTGTGTGCCGTACTCGGGAGATTCCCCCATGGGGTCCTTTTAGTCTAGCTTGGGAGATAAACTAGCGTCATTCATATTAGACCTGGTCACGGAAATCCTAGGACTCTTCCAGAATAACAATATGCCAAAAATGGATGGGAATCATGACAATACATAATAGAACGCCTAGATTCTTGGGTGAGCTGCCAGGAGTGTGAATCGTGCTAGCTGAGCGCTAGAAACAGGGATGATGTGATGTCAGAGGTGGGCATATCCTAGAAATTCCATGATAACTTCCCTATTATTACTACTTTTTAAATTGTCTCGAGTAAGACCATTTTTTAACCTCCTTTATCGCCTAGCCGAGGTCCAAATTTGGCGCCCCAGAATGAGTAAACACTGACCTTGGAGTCCAGAGGGGTGCGTTATGACCGCATTACGTAGGCGTGATGGCTTGAGGGGTTGGTAGCTCCACTTATCTAACCTTTTAACGGCAAGGGTGTGTCGTTTGATGTAACATGCGCTTGAAATACAACGGGGTGTGTACCATGAGCTCAGAGGGGTCTGCTAGAAACAGCTGACCACATTGTACGGGTACTAGGGGCTCCATTACCTTGTTAATTGAACTTGCGCATTATCCCGACCACATTCCAATTAATTGAAACATCTGGGAATTTCACCTAAAAACAGGGCTCTCACAGAAATACAGAAGGGTGTTTTGCCTAGAAACAAGGGGTGGTATTGGCTAGTAACAGCATTTATTTTCAAATATACCCAAAACAACAAACAAACATAACCAACAAACTTCAAACAACATAACCATCAACCATAACCATCAAACAACATAACATAACCAACATAACCATCAAAAATTACCAACATACGTACATCAACCAACATAACCAACAAACAACATAACCATCAAACATAACCAACATACATCAACTAACATAACCAACAAACAATATAACCAACATCCAACCAACATCAACATAACCATCCAACATAACCATCAAACAACAACCAACATAACCAAAAAAACATAACATAACAATCAAACATAACCATCAAACATCAACATGACATAACCAAGAAACAACATAACCATCAAAAACACAACATAACAATCACACATAACCATCAAACATAACCAACATACATCAAGCAACATAACCAACACTCATAACCCACAACCAACAAACGTCAAACAACATAACCATCAAACAACAACCAACATAAACAACAAACATCAACAAACATAAGCAACATAACATAACCAACATAACCAAGAATCATATTTTAATTTCTCTGTGTTAATTTTTCTATCTGTCTGCTTGAACCAATGGAGGGGGGGGTACTACTACCAATACGGGCCGCTAAAGCAAAAGCCATTGCTAAATTGTCTGAAGTAATAAAAATCCAAAAACGTGTCAAAAATGAAAATAAAGAGCAAAGATACGGGCTGTTAGAAGATATATGAAAAAGACAATTAGAGCTTGTCAAAAATGAAATAAAGAATAAAGACACACGCGGTTATTATACATGCGACACTGAGCAAGTGAGCGATTCAAAAATAAAAAGAAGAGCAAAGACAAACGCGGTTAGAAGAAAAGCGGCGGCGTGTCAAAAATGAAAATAAAGAGAAAGGACACACACTGTCAGAAGACATGCGACACCGAGCATTCGAGCAAGTCAAAAATGAAAATGAAAAGCAAAGACACACGCAGTTAGAAGACATGTGACACCAAATATGTGAGCGAGTCAGTGAAAATCAACCTGGACAGCGAAAATCAAAACGTGTCCATATTGATAATGATAGCGATCATGATTGGATTTGGGATTTTGACATTCATAAGCTCATGAATGCCTACCATACCTTTGTTTAAAAAAAAAAAAAAAAAAAAAAAAAAAAAAAAGGTTCGGCGATATGTATTTCATAATGACGAAAGACAAGAAATTCTATAAGAAACTCTCGTTAGCTCCCACGAGTCAGTTTACTTGAACCAACTTTGCGATATATGCCGGATAAACTGCGGAAGAATACTTTTTGTTCGTTTTGAGGTTTGAGACTTCGTTTTTTATTTCCATCAGGTTTTATTTCTAATTAATTCTATTCGTTTTTGGGTTTTTAAAATATACACAATAAACTCTGCACAAGAATCTTTGCTTAAGTTTTTTTTTTCTTTGGCAAAGAAACTAAAGAATTTTAAGTTGACCATTAAATATAGGTGTTACTTCTCACGTCTCTTAAACTTTTCCACAAAAAAAAGTGCAATTTGTCACACTTAAGGGGTAATTATCATCAATATGATTTTCAGATGTAGTCAGTGGTGGGCGGCTCATGATATTTTCATCCTGATTGGTTTATGTGTTTTTATTTTTCTCCTTTTTTACTTTTCCATTTTGTTTTTTATCCCTACACTCCCGGCCATGGAGCCTTTCTGGGGGGGGGGGGGAGACTGATAATGTTATTGGTGTCTTTTTTAAACAATGATAAATATGGCTTTATTGTCTAAATTTATTGCTGAATAATTATAAATCTGCCAATCTATCTATCTAGTATCTTTTAGAAGCTACAGATATAATATATAAATCCAACTATTTACAAAATATTATCCTATATCAAAAATATAGAAACTTAAAATAACTGAACGACATAAAAGCATTTTGATGCATGATTAATGTAATTTACATATATTCGTGTTATTATTATTGCAATTTTTCTGTCGTAATGGTGCAAAAAATGGGAGCTTCTTCTAAGATAGTGTTCTTTCGTTAATGTTGCTTTCATTTCAACGTTTCCATTTCATTTCAACGGAATTCAACGTTTTAGAAGAACTACTCATTAAAATCATATGATTAAGAGGAATACAAGGTGAAACCAAACTAACTCTCTAAATTCAGTGGGCAGTGCCCTGTCCCTAAATGATGGGTCTGTCTAAGACGTCAAAATCAATGGCTAACTAGTCAGTAACTCCATACCACGCTTTGACAGGGTTGAGCAAATAAAACCCCAAGTACGAAAACTCACTTGGTTATCATTTCGACGCTGTTACGATATCCCAGTGCCCTACTAGGGCTGGAAAAGGAAAAATTAGGATATCAGGGTTTCATCCTCTTTTTGAAATTCCTCGAAATTTGTTTCCGTAATTTACTTTCACTGTTAGGACAAAGATAAACAAACATTTAAAATTATTGATGAATAAAACTTTATATTTAAGGTAAAATATTTTTGACCAAGTAGTTTTTTTTCAAAACTCGTTTCTGATTTTAACTTACTAAGGAGCCTGGGAGGAGCTCATTTTTAGTGTCACATTCCAACTTGCAATGGTGTTGTCTGGACAGATTTATACTAAGCATGCAGATGTAAAATAAGCTCTTCAACATCTTTTAAATAAGCTCTTCAACAGCTTTCCACAATATTTTGGTGTTCCGTAGACGCTGGAGAAATAAAAAGGATACAAAAAGACGAGTCAAGGCGTTTACCCCCCCCCCTCTGGAAAATGCACAGGCGAAAAAGCGACCTAATCCTAATAGGCCCTCCCTCCTAGAGTCTTGGGTGGGTGACCCACGGGAGTTATTTTCCGTGGGGGGGGGGGGGTATTTTCCGTGTTTTATTTCAGGGGGCATTTCCCGGGAGTACGCCCTTTCCCAAAAAAGACATCAGGCTTCAAGCTCTTTTTCGAAATTTCCAAAAAAGTGTTTTTATTATTAGACTTTATCATGATTGCAGCGGTAGCTGCACCTAGTAAAGAGCGAGCCACAGCCCATAGTAACCGAAAGTTAAAAACGTGTTTTGAAAAAAAAATACCTAGTGAAAAAAAAACTCCAAGTAGGACTGATTCAGGAAATGGTAACTATTATTTTGGTTTGTCTTAGAAGTAAAAATTTATTGCGAAAGGAAATTTATGGTGATTTCACAAAAAAAGCCTGAACCCCTCGAAAATGACGTCACATCAAAATGAAAATTGTAACATTGGAATTTACAGTCCCCCTCCTTGAACAACAAGGAAAATCACTTTTGCATGGGTAGCACTGATCTGTCACCCGTTTTTTTTTTTTTTCTTTCTTTTTTTTTCTAACAGGGCTTGCAGGTGATCAGAACATCATAGAGAGGTGTGTAATAGTTCATTCGGACGGAAATTATATTTTCAGGTGCCCTTTTTAAGTGACCAAAAATATTGGAGGGCAACTAGCCCCCCTCCCAAAAGGCCCCCTCCCCCCAAAGTCATCCAATCAGAATTTCGAGATATAAAAAAAAGGTAAAGAATACGGCATTGGACTTTACAGTCTCTATCGGCGGTGCTGATCTCCGTTTCTTAGCCCTTCAGCCGGGAGGTGCAATGGGGGGTTGGGGGCCAACCATCCTGTGCTTTCGCACACCCTTCCAGTTTACCTTCCCCAGATTTCTCCAGGTACCCATTTAGAGCTGGGTTGACTCTGGCTGAGCTTACAGAGTCACGCCACTGACCTCCGTCCCAAACCAAATAATTGGATACACTAGGATTCGAACCCTTGCTCTCTCGGATAATGAATCCTAAATCCAGCGCACCAATCCACTCACCTAGTTTGAACCATTTTTTATAATATAGTTCAAAGGTCAACAATCTTTGGTTTTGGTGATGATATGGTCCTCCATAGTCCCTGGGGAAAGGACTGCACGCTGTACCGGTATCGGACGTATTTATATCACGCGTATGGGTATGAGCGTATTATTATTGGGCGTATTGGTATCGCAGGTATCTAGACAGATTTTTAATATCTCATATAAAAGATATTTCTCATATCTACACCCAGAGGCGTAATATCGTCAAAATCATGGACAGGGGGAGGGCGGGCAAAGTTGAGGTCAATGTTCCAAAATCAAGTGAAAATGATAGTGAAAACTGAAAAATGAGCCATATGTTATGATAGAGGCAAAGATATACTAAAGAAAACTGACCTGTTTCTCTGGATACTTGAATTAGGCAGACTTATCTTAGTTTTGACAAGATTTTTTTGCAGAAAATAAATTTCTGCTGGGGGGGGGCCAACATTGGACGAGGGGGGGGGGGGGGGGGGGTATGGGAACTTGGGTCTGCAGGAGGCAGTTTCCCCCTCCTGGCCCATAACAAATTAAGTCCCTTTCTACGCCCTTCCTATAAATTCCACCGTCATCAAGTTCCAAATGGCACTAAAAACGGCACTTTTGGTGCCATGTCTCAAGTGGAAAAGCTGGGGCTAGTCGGTTACCAGGACTTTTTAGAGTTACGTTTAATGGCTCATTTGAAAGCTATTTTTCATATTTACGTGATGTTTATCAATTCTGCCATCCGTAAGTGTAATATAGCACTAAAAACAACATTTTTGATGTCACTTCTTAAGAAGAAAAGTTTGGAAGTATAAAACGACATCATCATAGCAATAATTATGATACAAAGCCCATAACCGGAGGTCTTCAAGAACACCTTCCGTATGTTCTTCCTCCAAGCCCCCTTAAAAAGCTAGATCAACTCTCTGACTTTGAATTAGCTAATTTCTGCATCGAGTCGCTACTGAGGTTGTTTTTGTGTAATTTTTTGTCATAGGGCCTTGACATTATTTCTTCTTCATACAGGGTTTTAGTATTACTTTTTGCTTTAAATGAAAATTCGTTCTAACCTAATCAGTTGAAAAATGGACATAACTTGATTTTTTAAAAGTTTTCCGAAACCGAATTTTTGATAAGTCAAGTGTGACAGTAAAACCGAAAACAAGAAGAAATAAAAGCATATTACAAGTCAAATATAAAACAAACGTGTAATTACTATGAATGAATGGATGAATTTTGTCGAATTTTCAAACACTTAAAAACGGCGAATCATTTAAAAAGTCTCAAACGAAACATTTGGAAACTTTGGTAATCTTGGTGGAAAATTCTTTTTCTAAGCTAGCTGGAATAGTGACATTCAACACTCCTTTCAAATATTTTAGCCTCTACCATGACCATTATATCCCCCCGACGACTGGATATTGCCCCCAATAATGCGGAGAAAAAAAATTATTTATATAAAAAAATAAAAAAAATAAAAGCTAGACAATTTAGGTACAAGCAGTAAAATATCAAATCAGGTTAGTAGAGGTTTGGTTATGTTGGTAAAGCGTTCGACTTCGAATTAAAGTGGCTTGCGTTCGACTCCTGCTTTGTTTTTTTAATCATGGTTTTCTCCCTTCTATACGATTATTTTCAGATAATTTCACTGTTTTTGTAAATGTGATGCACTCCTTTAATCAAGCATGTCCCAGGAAGGTATTTGGTCAAGCATTTTGATCCAAAAGGGAATGGAGGTCATTCAGTCCATGGTTTGCAACGACATTCTGAGTAGATCACTAAATCCATACCCCAACGAGTGGCGTAATTTTGTCAAAATCCTGTGGGGGTGGGATAAACGTTAGAGACAATTTTCCCAAATCAATCAAGTGAAAATGACAGAGAAAAATGAAAAATGAGCATTTTGATGTCACTTCTTAACTAGAAAAGCTTAAGTGGCAGTTTAGGATCGTGTTATTAAGACGAACTTACAAAAATTATGTTTATATGATCAAGAGATTTAAAATGAGCCATTAAATATCTTTCTATGATATCACAGTAGCCTTATAATTCTGCTATTCAGTAGACGTTTTATGAAACTTATTAAGGCTGGGGGAAGGGGGAGTTGGAATATACAAAGAACCTCCAGCTTATTGTTCAATATGCCACTTGAAAACAGTGTTATCGATATGATTTTATAAAACAGCACGTAAATATGACTAGTAGCTTTTAAATGAGTCCTTAAACATATCTTTAGGATTTTGAAGCAGCCTGCTAGCCTTGGCAGAAAAAAAGAAGACACATCAGTGCTGTCCATGCGACAAAGAGATGTTCTTTCTTATTCAAGGTAGAGGACTATAATTCTCCAGCAGAAGGTTTTTGACCACGGTAATTCCGTTGGTGCAGTTTCAATTTTGATCCATCGCCATTTTCTATACGTTTCAACAAGGCCGCACCCAGGATTTTGTTTAGGGAGGGAGAACAAAAAATAAATTAAAAACACATCAAAAATGTTTTTATAGATTTTTATTAAGCTTTTACGGGTCGGACAAACATTTTGGGGCGGGGCGATTCAAACACCCTTACCCCTTCCCGCCTCCTGATTAGACACTTTTCTAAAAGAACACCTTTTAAAAAATTTAGTTACTATTAGCCGTGGTTCGCTCTTTACTTTGCAGGGTCGCTGCAACCATTATTTTACCAATGACAAATATGCTCGAATGCTGAATAGTAAGGCCAGTCTATAAGTTACTTACGGTTTCGGGATTGCTTCCAAGCCTTTGATAGCATTCTTCAATAGAAATCTTATGGAAGTCAATATCCAACTCTTTCTTTAATTCATTTAAGTCCTTCCCTTTCTTTTGCTTGCCTTTTGCCATCTGGAAATATTTTCTTATAAACCGTCAATATCAAGACAAATTTTAATAACTAATTTCATGACATAAGAACAAGGAGTAGAATTTGTTTTCTTCAAATATAAGTACATGAAACAAAAGCAAAAAAAAGACTTGGAAGAGCTATGATAAGCGATCTGCAGCTCCGAAGTGGTAACAAATAAAAACTTGAAATCTGTCCTGTATACGGGAACAATGATACGTGCAGAAATGTTCTCTTGAAGTTTGTAAAATTTCCAGAAAAGAAAACGTTTTCTCTCACGTTAGATATAGTGTCAAGACAAAACTATTCTAGTTGGGAAATTAAACTTTTTTTGAACAATTTTAGAAGACTTTTTTTTATAATTCATCAGTACCAAGACAATTTCTAATAGCTAATTTCGTGATACAAAAAAAAACGAGAAGTAGAATTCGTTTGCTCCAAGTATAAGTACACAAAAAAAAATGGATCCGTTATGATAAACAGTCTGAAGCTCCGAAGGGGCAAGATATACAAACACAAAATTTTCCTGGGATTGGGAATCGTGAAACGGTTAAAAAGGTTCCATCGAAGTGTCTAAAGTTTGCAGTAGTGCTCTAGAAAAAAAATATCCTCATGTTGAACAGGGTGTCAAGTCAAAACTATTCTAGGCGGGAAAGTAAAATTTAGGATTAAGTTTAGAAGACTTTTTTGTAATTCGTCAATATCAAGACAATTTCTAATAGCTAATTTCGTGATATAAAAAAAGGAGTAAAATTTGTTTCCTCCAAGCATAAGTACATAAAAAAGACTTGAAAGCGTTATGATAAACGGTCTGTGGCTCAGAACAAACTCAAAAATTTCCCGGGCATGGGAATCGTGGAACGGGCAGAAAAGTTCCATTGAATTCTCTAAAATTTGTAGTAGCTTTCGAGGAAAAAAAGTTTTTCCCTCACGCTGGACATGGTGTCAAAACAAAACTATTCTAGCTGGGAAAGTAATTTTTTTAGAACAATTTTAGAAGAATTTTTGATAATTCGTCAATATCAAGATAATTTCTAATAGCTAATTTAGTGATATAAAAAAAGGAGTAGAATTCGTTTGCTCCAAGTATACGTGCATCAAACAAACGAAAAAAAAAACATCGAACTGTTATGATAAACGGTCTGTGGCTCCGAAGTGGCAAGATGTACGAACTCGAAATTTTTCTTGGGAATGGGAGTCATGAAACGGGCAAAAACCATCCACTGAAGTTTCAAAAATTTCCATTAGCGTTTCATAAAAAAATGTTTCCCTTATGTTGGACAGCGTGTCAAGATGAAACTATTCTAGCTGGGAAAGTAGATTTTTTAGAACAATTTTAAAAGATTTTTTTATAATTCGTTAGAATCAAAACAATTTCTAATAGCGAATTAAAAGCTAAACGGGCGAAAAGTTTCATTGAATTCTCTAAAATTTGCAGTAGCTTTCCAGGAAAAAAGGTTTTTCGTCATGTTGAACATAATGTCAATAAAAAACTATTCTTGCTGGGAAAGTTAACTTTTTTCGAAAAATTTTATGACATTCTTTTGCAGAACATTAAATTATCTCTGAGAACTGGAGTTGCAAAGGCCCATCAAGTTTATTGATATCCTATAGGTATTTTTTTTGTAGACAAGGCAGAATTTTTTACAAACGGGGCAGACAGATACTGATCTACTAAGAGCTGGAGGTGACTTTGGTTTTTGTTTTTCAAAAATAAAATTCCTTTGTGACTTTTTCTATTTCAAAATTTTGCTTCTCGAATTCTATAATCTTGACTAAATGTAATGTCCTAGCTTTGAATATAAACTTTTTAGAAAACAAAGTAATTTTGAATGCTGATAAAATTCATATTTCCTTTTAGAAAACTCAAGCAATAGTTCTCTAATTACACGTTGACTTTACAAATAACAACTTACAGTAATCAAAACGCATCTGAAAAGGTGATACGGGAGCGTACACATTCATTACTCGTGAGATATATGGCATGTGTTGCTCTGCAACTATGACCCATGGTTGCTTCATCACTCCACGGGGCCTTAACACAGGATGTCTAGTTCATCGATATTAAAATGCCCTGGCAATTAGGACGGAATAGTAAATGTCTAAATTTGACTAAGTGACGTTATTCATACTGATCTGACGTTACCAACATCAGGCTTGGGATAACACCTCATTGCGAAAGCGCAGGATAACTATCAGCTTTGAAAAAATCTTCGATAACACCCGAAAAGCTCTTAAAAATACAATATTTCGTTTGGACTCATAATTATAGCCTACGTAATTATATAATTATATTACAATTATATTACATTTTATTATATTTATTACAATTATATTATATTATTACAATTACATTTATTATATTATTAACATTATACAATAATTTACAATTATATAATATAATATATAAATATAACATAATGTATAAATATATAAATTATATAAAATATTTTAATATTTTACAATTATATAATATATTAATATATATTATAGTATTAAAATTATATTATAATTATATTACATAATTATAGCTAATTTTTTAAGCAAGACAAACAAATACAAAAGAAATTGATCAATTTTAATGTTTTTGTATATTCTTTAGCTCTTTAGCATTGACACTATTGACTCATTCTTGCCGAAACTGAAAAATTATTAGAAAGTTCACCAAGTTAAAAAAGATCATTGTCTATAAAGTAATTTCATTTCTTTGAATAGTTTTTAAGAACAATTTGAAGAAATTTAAGGTCCGAGAAAATATTGAATGGATTTGAAAAGAACTAATTAAGAATTTATCTGAACAAACATTAAGCTTCAAATGATGTACAGTCATTACAAGCGACGTCAATTCGCGAAAAGTTAGGGGGGATGCATTTTCCAATGCTAAGGAGGGGGGCAAATTTGTCATTTTTTTCAATGACAGCACCCAAAAAAGTATTTTGGTACTTATCTCTTAGAGCCACCACACTCAAGCTCTTGGTGGAGTAGAACCAGTTTCTTTCTGCATTTCAGCATGTACTCGGTGATAATCAGCTTAGTGTGTGAGAGATAAACTACAAAGTAGATGTATTTGAATGTAATATTTTATGTATAAAGTTGGTATTTTGGTTAGGTTATATTAGGTTAGAAACCATTTAAATACCATTTAATATAATGCGTTCTGGGCGGTATGATTTCCATAATTCTCTGTTGTAGTTTCCATAATTTTGTTACAAAATTATTATATTTTCATCATATTTAGGATATTTTATTAGGATTAACCTAACTTCCTGAGTGTGGTGGCTATAAGAGATAAGTACCGGTATTTTCAATGAAAATATCCCCAAGTAGGTGATTTCCAAGAGGGGGCAAAATATTAGGGATGTGAAAAAATCCCGAGTAATGGGGTTATATTTTTCCCTGATTGATAGCAATGGTTATCGCAACTTATTACAACACACTACTTACAGGGCCATATCCAGGATTTTTGATCGGGGGGGGGGATTACAAACCACATTAAAAATTTGTTTGTATGCAATTTTGTTCCAATTTTACGAATTAGACAAACATTTCGGGGTAGGGGTTCAAACCCCCTACTTCCATGGATACGGCCTTGACTACTTATAGTATTTAAAAAAAAATACTTACTTTTCTTAATCTGGCAATATCCTCAAGTTCCCAACTCCCCTTCCTGTCAAGAACTGATCTGCAGCTTTTTCAAAGAAGCTGTGCCAGAACAGCCTCTTCGAATCTTTAAAATATCTGAATAAATTAAAGGTACTATTATTATTCATATAGGTCATTACGGACTATCCTTTGCATGAGACTGCTGTATATTTGCGCCTATGTAATAGCTTAATGCAATTCTCCCTTAATTGAGGTCAATGCCATCTGACAGAGGGTAAGATTTCACAGGGTCACTAGTTTTTTAGTCTGCAACTAGATACAAATTTATACCTTAAGGGGAATTGCTAATTTCATTCGCACTCAAGATTTACCCAACGAATTCTAATGACGCCATCGCGTAAAAACTTGCAGAGATAAGATCGTTATCCGCGAGCTGGCTACGTTAACAATTGTTGGGACCGAGTTGGGCTGAAAGAGATACTTTAACGTAAAGAGTACGAATTGATGAGGTGGTAGTCCCCCTTGCATTTAGGACACGGTACCAAAAACAAATTTCAGTTAAATCAAAGAAAAGGTTTTTTTCAAACGAAAGTAAAGAGCGACATTAAGACTTAGAAACAAACTGAAAGTAACCTGTATATGAGGGAGGCTGTCTCCGTACGGCTTCCCGGTCCTTGCTAAAGTTGGACTTTTTCCCCAAATGCTCCAAAGCTCTAACACAAGAGTCGTAGGAACGCGATAAAAAGTGGTTCTCCTAATGTTTCAAAATACAATCGACTCTTGATAAGTCGGACGTCGATATCTCGAATTATTTTCAATCCCCTTGGAAAAACCTGTCTAAGTCGAAGAAAAAAATACCTATAACTTTTTAGTATTAATAAATTGGTTGATTAACTCGAAATCTTCGTAAGCCGAAGTGGCTCGAAAATTTATTCAGTAGATAAGTCTTCATTTAATTTTCACTTTACCTCCGCAAGTCAAAGTCTACCTCTGTATCTCGAAGTCTTTTTCAGTGGACCTCTATCAGTTATAACACCGATATGCAGGTTGCAACTTGTAAAAGCGATTTTGTACCTCCGTAACTCGAATTTTCATTTGGCTTACCTCTATAACTCGTTACCTTTATAAGTCGAACTTTATGTAGAATGACCTCTATAACATGAACTATGCATAAGTAACTCGAAGAAAAATCGTGGTCCCTTGAATTTCCAGTTAGCGAGGGTCGACTGTAACAGGGTTTATTGGTGCGCGCCTGGTCTAACATAAAAATTTTCAGTTCAAAAGATTTGAAAGGCAATCATTAACTAAAATTTCCAATGTTATACTCAAAAAAGCTTCCATCAAAGCACTAGCAAATCTTGAACGTAAAGAGGGAGGATGGTAAGGAAAGCAGATCCCATCCTATACAAAACAGTTTCCTTTAGTATTAAGTGTTAACGTCGCTCTTTACTTTAAATTTGAAAAAAAAAATCGTTTTTGGTAATTGTCAATACAGTCAAGCTTTCTCATTAGTTTGTTTATAAACTTATTCGTTTTTCTTAATCTTTATTTTCGTATTGAAATATATTAATAAATGGAAGATTATTTCGTATATAAGCGTTTAGTCTCCCTGGCTGAATACAGCCCCTTTTCAAAAAGGTGGTGAGCGCCGAGTTGAGAAATGATACTCTATGGGGTGTTTCTCCATTCGTTACACTGAAGAATTTTATTCACTTTCTAGGAGCTAGGGAAAATTGTCATTGACAACGCTGTTTCAACAAATCGCGCCAATGTTTGAGCCATGTTTTTAAGTAGCTACAAAAAATTTTCAAATGCTTGCACAGCTCCTTTTGTTTCCTTTTTGTAAAACGAATTCATTCATTTTCAGTTCTCTCATAGCTTTTGCACCGTGAGGTAACAGATCAAATGTAAGGTTTTGGCTATACGAGTCTGAGTATCATTTCCCAAACGTATAGGAAACCGACACTGTGAGATTAAGCGGCGTTCACAAGCGTGTCTAGGTAGAATCCCATGTCTAGCCAGAATCCAATGTCTAGGCAACGACCGTTCACAAGTAAA
>JAQQPU010006536.1:23352-42162 GCA_029168905.1 Artemia sp. Kazakhstan ARC1039 | reverse complement strand
TGGTGGCTGATTTCCGATTGATTAATTTTAACCTGTAATTTGTTAAATGCGGACCTTATTTCTTTTTTTTGTCGACTCTGTGGAGTCCCACATCGCCTTATTTCAATTGTGGGTTTTGTCATATTTGAATGAACTCTCTATTCTTCTGTCTCTTCTCTTTTTTTCCTCTCTGTTTTGTGAGCATATATTTTGCATTTTATGTGCTTAAATGATTAATAGTTTAATATTCGAAAGTGTTGTTTTGTGATCCTCCGCCTTTACGGACCATGGCACCTTTTTAGGGATCAGTGATTGTGTTATTAAATTGTTTTTGAGGTTGTTCTTTGGCTGAAAATATATATTATCTTATTTATCAATTTCAAACAGAAAATACCCGAACATAGAATTTTCCGCATTGTTCGTTTTGATTAGCTGCTCTAAATAAGAGCTGCATACACCGTGCAACCCTACTAAAGGCATAGGCGGAGTCGGGTTTCCAGATTTGAAATCCCTCTATGAAAGACTGATCTTCCTGGGGAAGACATCCCTAGAAGTTTCTCATTTGTCATTTTCAAAAGAAGGTTCAACAGTCATCTAGTACCTCGATAAAAAGTAACTGCAAATAAGATATATAATTATACCTGGCACCATGAATTTATATATATATATATATAAAAATAAAGAAAAAGAAAAATCGCACTAAAAATCATCTGGATTGCTCCTACATTATAAACTATATATAATACCGTAAATGTCCGAAATATGGTTAATGTCGACATTCACCGTTAGTGTCCGAAATTCCTTTTTCTCTGTTTGGATTCAATTAGCTTTGCGAGTCAGCTTTTTCAGTCTTATGCAAGTTATTATGGTAAAATTTAAGGTTAGGTTAAATTCGGTTATAATTATCAGAAATGGGTTAAAAACCTAACCAAACCTAAGCTAACCTAACTTGTCATCATCAAACCTTGCATTAAACTGAAAAAGTTGCCTGGCAACGCTGACTAAACCCAAGGAGAATAAAGGTATTTCGCACATTCACGGTAACATATATACAATTATACATCGTCGGGTCCTGCTGAAGACCTTATATATTTGGATAAAATGGGTCAGGTTTTCAGGGCAAAGAACTCGGCTGGAACATCATAAAAGCTTTTTATAAAAGGCACTCTTTGAAAATATGGAATATTCTTTTTTTTAATTTTTTTTAAAGTTATGTCACGGCATATATCCAACACATATTAAACACTTAAACCGTGTTATGTCCAAATTTCCAAAGGTCGTCTCTAGGGAGAGAAGAGGTTTTAAACTTTTGATCCTCTTCCCCCTGAAATATGAAGAGGTCCATAAAAATATAAACTTTAAGACTATTGAAAAAAGAATATTTTCCTTTAATCAGTTAACCTCCCCCCCCCCAATCCATGAAAAGGCCCTAATGCTGTACTTCAAAGCATTTCAAACTTTTATATAATTCTAAATAGCAGACTTAAGCCCACACTTTTGACTAAGCCCATAAACATCTTACGTTTTAAGCAAGGCTGAAGGCCTGTTCTTCCACCTTTGCAACAATAACTGTATCTTTTGGAAAAGGCTAAAATGTACATTTTGCAAGATGAACGTCTGACCCTCTTTTTTTAGCACTTCTCCTGTTACGTAATGCATATTTTAAACAGACATGGGTATTTGCTTTCCAGTTTTTAGGCGAAGAAAAACTTGCGAAATGACAAAGTTTGCAAATTTAAAACACCTTGGAAACAAGCAGATGTAACTAGGAAATTGTTTAAAGATTTAAGTACTAATAAGGTTTTAAATGCTATAGGTTTACGAATAGTCTAGCGATCGTGCATACACTGTTGATTCAATTTGAGACAACATAGTTTTCAATAGAACCCAGGTGTATTGGCACCCAGTACCAAGTCAGGAACGGAGAGGGGGAGGAGGAAGGGGGTACCTGGTTTGATCCCCCTAAAAAAATCTGAATTGTAAAAAAGTAACAAACATAAATATAAACAAATTTTTGATGCGTCTTGTAAAGTTTTTTTGTAACCGAATTTAGTGCATCCATGGGCAAATAAAAGCAACTGACAATGTCTCTTTTTGAACCAATGCTCTACATGGCCACGGGAGAACAGAAGCATTTCCCTTATAAGCCTCATTGCCCCGAATAAATTGTTCAAAAATAAGCGTAACGCTAATTCATGAACGAATTCAGCCCCCCCCCCTAGACCTTCAAATTTACGTGGAAGGTGATTTCCTGGCATAATTTGAAAAACAGTCAGAAATCAAATTTAGAAAAAAAAGTTTTTTTAACTGAAAGTAAGGAGCAACATTAAAGAGAGCTGCCCCTCGCTCTTTGCGTTAAAACTTTGTCCCAATTCCTTAAAAAAGACTAGCCTGCTCAAACACAAGGGACATTGATTTTGAATGAGAAGTATTTTAAAGAGCGTAAAGAGCGAAGGTTGAGAAAGGGGCAGCCCCCCTCATAATACAGAATAATTTCTGTTCGTTTAAATTTTAACGTTGCTCCTTACATTCAGCTGAAAAACTTTTTTTTTCTATTTAATGTCGGAAAAGAAGGGAAGGACTGAAAACATGGGGGAGGACAACAGTGGTATAAAGAGAACCTAAAATATCACGACGATAGATACCAGGTAGAAGTACTATTAAACCAAATAAACCTAATTGAACCAAATAAAATTTCTTCTTGAATATTTAGAATTCTTAAACTCTAAATTATTGTTACATATTTTGCGGGCAAATGCAAGTACCCCTTCTAGAAAAAGGAGCTTCTGGAAGTTTGATGAAAGACCGTAATTAATCCTCTCCAAAGTTTATTTGAAATAACATCACTGTTTTACAGTCATGTAAAGGTAACTACTGAATACTCAACCCTCAATACTTAATGCTCAACCCTTGCTCTTTACGCTAAAGTTTGAGTTTTGTCCAGATTCTTTAGGAAGGACTACTCAAAAGGGACGTTGATTTTTAATGCCAAGTATTTTAAAGAGCGAGGGTTGAGGAAGGAGCAGCCCCCCTCATATACAGAATAATTTCTATTCCCCCAAAAATCCCCCCGAAGTTTATTTGAAATAACGTCACTGGTTTGGGGTCAGGTAAAGGTAACCACTGAATATTTCCTGATTGTTAAAACTGAACCAAACTGCCTATCTCAAATACAAATAAGGTAGCAAGCATATCATTAGCACATATTTAAATGCATTTCATTGATTAACGAGCCAAGAATATCTCAGATCTAAAAGACTGGATTTTAGAAGTATTTTCTATTAGATTGCTTTTTGGTAGGCAGAAATACAAAGCAATTATGTAATCAGACAGCGCGGAATATTAATAATGATATATTAGCTATCATTCTTAAAGTTGATAATTACACTTGTCAAATTAAAATTGGTTTATGATAGAGAATCGATAACAACCAATGATTTAATTTCTCTTTTAAATTAAACGTAAAAACACATTCTTACGAATGGAAGTAAAGTGTAAAATAAAAGTTTAAAACGAACAGAAAATATTCCACATATGAGGGGACTACCCTCCTCATCCCCTCACTCTTTATTCTAAAGCTTCATAGTGCTTTGCTGAATGCATTTGTGAGTGCAACAAATGAGGCGATTGGGTAACTTCAAGCCTTTTATTTACCAATAGCCTTTTAAAACATCCGAAATGATAATTTATTGTTTAAATTAAATGTGCATCAATTAGCTCTTCTATTCCTGAGAAATTCTGAAACTTACTTTTTATCCCATTCCAGTTGCCCTTGTATTTAGGCAATCGTTCTTAAAGCCACGGCATTTTCAGCAAGGTCTGATTATTAACGCACGTTAACGTTTTCACTTAATAATAACTTCTACTTATTGCACACCCACAAATTGATTTTTGCCCAGGGCCGTATCCAGGATTTTTTTCGGGGGGGGGGGGGGGGCGAAGGATCTTCTTTTCGTTTTTTACAAAAAAAAACCTTTAAAAGGGCATCCAAAATTTCTTTATATTCATTTTTGTTGTTTTCACAAGTCGGGACAAACATTTCGGAAGGGAGAGGGGGGGTCAAACTCCCTAATCCCCCCTAGATACGGCCTTGCTTTGCCGTCACGGTTGCACCAGATTCTCAACACGTCATCAGATTTTTCATTCCATGAGAACTTGGGTTATGAGCAAAAACACGGAAGACAAAAACAAAAAGACCGATTCTCACCTTGTACACCGTACCAAAGGCTCCGTATCCTAAAATTCCACCTTTCCGAAGCTCAATTTCCTTAACAATCCTTAACTTGGCCAGGTTGGGCTTCACATTGCTAGGCTTTAGCGGTTCAAGGTCATCCCTACCACTCATAACTAGTGTCATCTTAGCAGTGTTTTCCTTGGATTTAGCTCGTTGATGCCATTGATATCCAAAACAAGCCAGAAATATGCCAAATATGAAAACACAGCCGAAAACACCCGTCAGGATAGCAGCAAGTTGCTCATGGTCGTCACTAAGGAAATAACAAAAGTAAACACTATACACTCAGTAAACACTAAAGTAACAACTTAGTAAACACTTGAAAAAATGCTGAAGTTTAAGCACCATTTAATTTACGGTGTTGCCACTCGTACACAAAAAAAAATCATCCGAAGATCACTAGGCTCAAGACAAAGCGATAGCCCACCAGTTATTTATTTTGATTTCTTTGTATTGTAAGCATCTCATTTGCTATAACTTCATTCCTCGTGTGAGCCTATTTAATGTCGGTCAGGGTACTGTACAGAGTCAGTCAAATAGATTTTTTACCTCTGGGGAATCCTCTTCAGGCATCCAGGGTTTAGAAGAAAATAGAATCGCATTTGCAATTCACTACGTGGTTTTTACAAGTCCCTCTTAGAAGGGTTTTATTTAGGTTCATAGCAGTGTTACCAAACGCAGGGGGGGGGGGGGGCACTTTAACCAGCCGAACGTTTTTTGTTTGTTGAACTCTTCAAATCAGCACAGCTTTCACAGCGATTTTTCTTTTTTTTAAATGTTTATGGTGGTTTACTTGTTCGTGGTATGGGCATAAAACCGAGAGGTTTTACAATTTACAGGGGTGGATACAGGATTTTTTAGGGGGGGGGGCACAAAATAGGTTGATCCGATAAACTTACGTTAGGAGCAAGTTTAATTAACGTAAACTTTCGTTAACTAAGTAAATTACACTACTTTAGACGACGTTAGGGAGGGCGCCCCCCTCACCCACCTGGATCCGCCATTGGGCTAATATCACAAAATATATGGCTAAAAGCAAGACACGGCAAGTCCATTTCTCACAAACGGTGTTTGATCTCCACCAAAGTTGGCGAATAAGCACATCCGAAATCAATAATCACAGACTATGCGCTTGCTTTGATCAGTTTCAAGGACCTAAACAGTAAAGAACAAACGACGTTCTACACTTTTGTGGGTTTTGACTTTTGAGTTGGTGGTAAATTGGTAATACATCATTAACCTGGGGTAAGTTCTGTTCGTTGAATTTTGCTTTATTATATATTGTAATTTTGGTTTCAAGAACCTATCCAAGATATTTTTCCGGCGCGGGGGGAGGGCTACAAAAAAATTAAAAAAACACATCCAAAATTGGTTTTTAATCATTTTTGTTACATTTTTGCGAGTTGGACAAACATTTAGGAGGGGGAGAGTTCAAACCTCCATCCCCCCTGGGCAAGGCCTTGTTTCGGTTCCTTGCAAATTTGAAATCTTGACGTTTTATAAACTAATTTCTTGAAATCTTATATGCTAGTTTCGCTAATTAGTTTTTAAATTCGTTCTCTTCATGTAGTGGAAAAACTTTGCTCTTTTAAGACCCATTGATACAAAAAAGAATCGCTCTATCTCGTCCATTATAAACACTGCAAACGTTTCATTACAAACGTTATCATGGAACTCCATTACAAACGTTTTTAGTTTGTGCTGCCAAACTATTAAGAATTAGGTTGGCGGTCTTTATACAACTTGTAGAACTTGGACAATGGCCTCGAACAAACGAGAGAAAACTGAAAGCCGACACTGAATTTCCCAGATATCTTAGAAAAACCATTTTATTTCTTTCAGTTTTGGGCCTGATATAGAGATAAACAATTTTAATGAGACTTGCATCGTCAGAAAGTATGAATTTTCTTTTTTCGATCAATCGGAGCTGAATTTTCTAATATCATTCGGGAGAAATCATTTAATCTAGAGAAGAAGAAAAAAAACAAAAATAAATATAAACAAATTTTTGATGTGTTTTTAAAAGTCTTTTTTGTAACCAGCTCCCCCCCCCCCAAAAAAAAAAAAAATCCTGGATACGACCCTGGTGTATATGCATCCCTATAAGGACAGTAATGGAAGAAACATGTACATTTACTCCTCGATGGTTAGGAAAGGCATTAAAAAAAAACATACTTTTTTTAGTTTAAAAAACTTTTTAGTTTAAAAAACTTTTAGTTTAAAAAACATACTTTTTTTAGTTTTTAAACAAAATAGTAGAGAATTTAGCCTTGAATGTGATAACACCTTTTTTGGATTTTATCAACTTGAAACTCGGTAGGATCCTAAATTAATTCAGTGACCGGAGTTAATTGTGCAACCATTCTGTCATAACATTTCATACGGATTAAAAATGTTGTAATCTACTGACCTAGTTTCTGGACATTTATTTACACTTTACAAAAATAGATTTGTGCTGATTTCAATTTTGCGTAACCATAATTGACAAGCAGAAGAGGGGCAGTAAACCCGTGGCAAGTGCCGTTGTACCTGCCGGGAGAGTCTCCCTTAAATTGCGGGGATAAGGTAACGGGGGCTGACGCTTCCCTTGTCTTTTGGGGTGATATTTTTTTTTCAAGCCAATGATGTCTCCAAAAGTGTGCCCTAACTGTGAACGTTCTTTGGGGAAAGGCACGCTGTTGCAATGCACTAAGTGTTCCAATTTGTTTCATCCCTCTTGTTCAGGGATCACCGTTTCCGATAGAAAGAATACTCCTAACTGGATCTGTTCTATTTGCAAAGCCGCTACCGAATTTTCTAGTGACCCAATAGAGAGTGAGCACCCAAATTCTTCAATAAATATGTTGACGCCACTGAATGCCGTAACCCCTGCGTCTCAAGACCCTCTCTTGGCTGTTAGCCAGGAAGCACCTGTGATTAACGATTTGACTGATAATCATTGCCCAAATGAACAGGTAAAGCGGAATAATTTTGCCTGCGATGATTCTTCTGATTCATTCTGTGATTTTTCAAAAACCTTCGTAATTGCAGATGGGATTTCTCATGTAATTGTGAACTCTGCCCTGTTTTTTATTTGCGATGCATTTGCGAATGGTATTCCAGAAACGGAGCTTATTGAAACTGTGGCGAACTTTTACAGCCTTGAGGCTTTGGTGAATGCGAAAAATCTGCTTTGGAAATTTTCTGGAATTCCTATAAAGAGAGTAATGAGACGTGGCAACGCTGCGGAACTTGCTACAGCAAAAGATATTATGAAGATGGTCACGGATCTTGACCAGAAAGGTTTCAAATGGCCTGTATTAGTACCTCGCTCATTCAGAGACTGCCCTTTATTAAAATCTGATTCCAATGTACGTTTAGATCGACTTGTTAGTGATTATGGCAGAAAGCTGGAGAAATCCATTACTTCTCTTGAAAGAATTGAACAAGACTTACAGTCCTCGCTGTCGAAGTGTTCAGCCAACTTGGGCTCCCCCTCCCCCTCCCCTTTAAAGTCACCTGATTGGCCTCCTCTCCCCATCAGCTCTGATTCAGTAGAGACTATTACTATCGCTAATCCGCCAGCCTCGTTACGTGACCCTGTTTCCAGGAAAAATGAATTGGACAAATTCGGCTCGGGCTGTATCAAGCAAATAAAAAAGACCAATGATTTGATTTTTATCACTGTGGCGGCTGAATCTGGGAAAAAGTTTTCTTGTGATCTAAAGGATTCCTTCCCTGATTGTCTTATCAATACTAGAAAGCCTAAGTTTTTCGGAATAATCCGTGGTGTGGATATCGAGTTCGACATTGAAGCTCTAGCAGCCACTTTGCCTGGGATTCTGGAGTTCAGGCGCCTTGGAATGTCGAGAACAGTAAAGGTGTCGTTTGAGTCCGAAGCATTTTTAAAATATTATATCGTCCATGGGATTAAGTTCGGTTACGAGCTCTACAGAGTTGAGAAAGACAAGGTGCTTCCAAAACGATGTTTCGCATGTCAAAGTCCCTCTCACACCGAAAAAAACTGTGATTCTACTACTCTGAAGTGTGCTCGTTGCAGTGGAAATCATAGATCAACGAAGAATACTCCATGTACTAACCCCATTTGTTGTGCAAATTGCAACTCAACTAACCACCCGTCTTACAGTTTCAGTTGCCCTGCTATGAAAAAGCTTTTTAAATGAATATTGGTTCTACGATTACGTCCTTTAATTCGAATGGAGTCATTGGCAAATTTGTAGTGCTGAATGAATTTGTTTCTGAAAATAGTTCAATACTATGTTTGCAAGAGCATCATTTGTTGGACCATTCTTTGAATATGTTAAGTTCCCTTTCAAGTCTACATGATATATTTACCGTTCCTGCGAGGCCTACCGGAGGCCGCCCTGCGGGTGGCATTGCTACATTTGTTCCTAAAGAATTTAGTGCTATTTTATCTTGTGCTGATGAGTCTTTTCTTGCCTGCAAACTTTTTGATTGTGTTTTGGTCAATTGCTATTTGCCTACTGACTATCATGTTGATTCGTCTTTTGAAGCCTTTACGTCAGCTTGCCATAGACTTAGTAGCTTTATTGCCCTATTAGATTCGAGTTTACGTATTTTTATTTTTGGTGATTTTAACTGTGATCTTGATAGTGTAAATGAACGTAGCACAATTTTATTTTCGTCTTTACCAAATTTTAATATCTGCCGTAAGACACTTGATTTTACTTATTCTCATTGGAGTGGGAGTACGAGTAATATTGACCATGTACTTTTTAATTTTTCCCCATCTATTATAGTAAAAGTTATCCCGGATTTCCCGATAAGTGATCATTTACCTATTCAGTTTTTGACATCGTTTTCTGTAATTCATGATTCTGTTTCTGCTTCTAATTTTATTCCAATTGGCCCTAAATATTTTGAGAGAATTATCTGGGATGAAAAACTGATTCCGGCTTACCAAGATAAAGTTGATTCTTTAGCTCGAAAAGTAGTTGTACCTGATATTCTGAAGTGTCATAAAGATAACATAGAGCTTGAGCTTAACTGCATATATCTTCAGTTATTACATTGCTTAAAATATGGTGCTAAAGAAACTTTTGGAGTTAAAAAGTGTAAACCCAATGTTGAAAAACCTTTTTGGTCGTCAAATCCGTTTCTTGTACATGCTAATCATGAATCTAAATTAGCTTTTAGACATTGGAAAAATAGTGGAAAACCGCGTGATCTTCATCCGGCTTTTCTATGCATGAAAAAAAAGAAGGCAATTTTCCAGTCGGAGCTTCGTCGTCATAATAATATTTTGCTTATGGATGCTTCGTCTGAAGTTGATATGAATAAAAAGAAACTTTGGAAAGCTCTACGTTCAACAAAGAGAGTTAATGAACCTTCTAAAAAGAATGGCCCTTCTCTTGTTGAGTGGGAAACTCATTTTGCAAACCTCTCGAAATCTTGCGATGATCCTGAACAACTTTCGCATGTTGATATAATTTTAAACAGTTCTTTTAATTCGCATGATTTTTCTATTTCGTTTGATTCTTTGTTGGGTGCATGCCGTAAATTAAAGCCACAATCCTCTAAAGACCATGATGGGATTTTTTCAAATCATGTGAAATTTGCTCCAACTTCTTTTCTTCTTCTTCTTTTGACTTTTTTTAATCTTATTCTCAAGTTTGGTAATGTTCCTCCGTCTTTTAGGATTGGGGTGGTAACTCCTATTCTAAAATCTGGTAAAAGAGATCTCCGTTCTTGTGATTCGTATAGGCCGATAACGAAGGGTTCTATGATTGGTAAACTTTTTGAATTATGTATAAAGGATCTTTTTGATTATTTGGATGTTGGTCTTAATCAAGTAGGGTTCAAAAAAGGAATGGGTTGCGACCATGCGCATGCAACGTTTGATACTATAATTAAGGAGTCAAGATCTACTGGCTCCCCACTTTATACACTATTAATTGATATAAAAGGAGCTTTTGACAATATTTCGCATGCTTCCGCTCTTTCAGCTCTTATTTCTGGTGGGATTCCCCTTTCTGTGGTTAGAGTTCTTAGATCTTGGTATTCGGGGCTTAGGATAAAAATTTTTGCACATACTTCTGATTCTCTTTCTAATCCAATTTACGTGGGTCGGGGCGTGAGACAGGGTGGGGTTTTATCTCCTTATATATTTAACGCATGTCTGGCGGAGTGTCTTCGTTCTTTATCTACAACCCTTATTTCTTGGGGACGGGATGTGTCTTTTCTTGCATATGCTGATGATATTATCCTATTGAGCCGTTCTAAAGCTAGTCTAATTAAGAATTTTAATTCCCTTTCTAGTCTGCTTAATGTTCGTGGCCTTTCTATTAGTATTAAAAAATGTCAATATTTTCCCGTTAATGTTAATGACCGAGCTGAATTAATTTGCGATAGAAATATATCATTTCCGGTTTCTGATGCTGTTGTTTATCTTGGGTTACCTTATTCTGCTTCAGCTCGTGATTCTAAGTCGATGCTAATTTTACATATTCAAGAAAAAATTAGAAAGGCGTTTGGTTCCATAATACGGCTACGTGGTGTTTATCGTCGTGAAATTCTAGGTTCTCTTTTTAATGCAGTAGCCCTCCCGCATGTTCTTTATCCTTCCCTTCTTCTTCGAGATTTTAAAATTTGTGATTTTTCAGCAATTCGCGTTTGTTATTTTAAATATTGTAAGTTTTTACTTGGTTTTCCAATTTCCTTTAGTAATACTGAATTAGTTTCAAAATTTAAAGTTAAAGAGCCGTTGGAAATAGCCAAGGTAAAAATAAATAATTTTTACCGTAAATCTGAAAATATACTTTATGTTCATAATCTTTTTCCTTTTTTTTCTATAGTTTAAAAAGTGCATGATTTCATTATTACTATTTGTTGCATTTGATTAAGTTTTCTTTTGGGCAACTTGTAAATTGTTGCTATGTTTGATGGTGTGTTATTTGGATTTTTGAAGATTTATTTAATTATCTTTTATACTCCTCGTTTTTGAGGGAAATAAATAAATAAATAAATAAATAAATAAATAAATATCAGGAGAATGGAAGTCCTCCTAGCCTACCTTTTTAACTACTAAAACGATATTTAAATCACATCTTACCTTAAAAGATGATTCACAACTGGGTCTTTGGCACAGTATGGATCCCCAGCACCATCAGGAAAAATTTTATGAGGATACTCTTGGGGACAGTTTGCGGTACAATTGAAGCTTGTTCCATTTTCCCCAGGTCCTCCTTTTGTATAGATCCTATAATTTCTGCAGGTGATGCAATCAGAAACCAGTGGTCCCACGCAGCCTCTGCACTCTTCTGCGCATCGGACGCATTCGGATTTGCTTTCATCTGCGTAGTGGTCAACGGGACATTCGTCTTCACATTGTTCACCTCGCTTGTACCTCACACATTCTTGACAAACCTGAAATAATAGCATATTTTATTTGAAAATATTTTACCGGAAGCGTTGTTTTTTTATTTTTTTAGATTTTTATCTAATTTTTTTTTTAGCTATTTCTTTTTTTCTCTATCTTAAAAGTAAATCAAACAGTTCGTGGTAACGAACTGTAAGTAAGGAGCGGCCCGGCTCAATAGTAACCGAAACTCTATAAAACAGAATTTTGATACCAATAGATACATCAGAAGAATAAGATTTTTATGCTGGTTTCAAATATATAAGTTTCATCAAGGTTAGTCTTACCCATCAAAAGTTACGCGCCTGAGAAAATTTGCCTTTTTTTCGAAAAAAGGAGGAAACAACCCCTAAAAGTCATAGAACTCTAATGAAAATCACACCATCAGATTCAACGTATCAGAGAACCATACTATAGAAGTTTCAATCTCCTATCTGCAAAAATGTGGATTTTTTTGCCAGAAGAATGATCACGGATGCGTGTTTATTTGTTTGTTTTTTGTTTTTGTTTTATTTTCCCAGGGGTGATCGTATCGATCCAGTAGTCCTAGAATATCGTGAGAGGGCTAATTCGAACGGAAATTAAAAGTTCTAGTGCCCTTTTTAAGTGACCAAATAATTGGACGGCAAGTTGGCCCCCTCCCACGCTCATTTTGTTCCCAAAGTCACCCAATCAAAATTTTGAGATAGCCATTTTGTTCAGCAGTCGAAAACCTAATTAATATGTCTTTGAGGATGACTTAATCTCCCACGGTTCCCGGGGGAAGGGTTGCAAGTTATAAACTTTGCCCATTGTTTATATATAGGCTAGTATTGGTTATTGGGAAGTATACATGTGTTTTCAGGAGGAATTTTTTTCTAGTGGGGGGTCGGAGTAGGGGTTACCGGGGAAGATCTTTCCATGGAGGATATTTCCTTGGGGGAAGGAACATTTACATGAAGGGGGCGCCAGGTTTCCCAGCTCTATTTAAAAAACGATCAGAAATTAAATAAAAAAAAAAGTTTTTTTCAACTGAAAATAAGGAGCAACATTAAAACTTAAAACGAACAGAAATTATTACGTATATGAGAGGGTTCGCCCCCTAGTCAATACCTCGCTCTTTACACTAAAGTTTTTTAGTACTTTCAAAGGAGCTATCTATTCTAATTAACCGACCTTTGTGATTCAGGGGCTTGTGATTCGAACAAAATTCGAACTTTAGCGCTAAGAGCGAGGTATTGACTAGGGAGCGAACTCCCTAATATACGTAATAAAAACTTACGAATATAGAAATTCGTTACGTAAGTTAATTCGTAAGGGGCTGTCCCCTCCTCAACGCCTCGCTCTTTATGCTAAAGTTTGACTCTGTCTCACAACTTTATTTTTTAAAACAATAAAAAACTTTAGCGTAAAGAGCGAGGCGTTGAGGAGGGGACAGCCCCTTTCATATACGGAATAATTTCTGTTCATTTTAAGTTTTAATGTCGCTCCTTACTTTCAGTTAAAAAAAACTTGTTTTTTTAGTTAATTATATTCGGGGATCGTCGCTCAGGAGCCAATATCATTCAGCGTCATAAAAAGATTTGCAGCTCATTTTGGCCAGATTTGAAATCATCGGCATAATGAGAAAGAACAATTTTTTTTTAATTAAGTTAGAAGGAGATAAACACAGTCATGTCCGTCCTGAAATGAGGCAACAGATATCAAAAATAAATTTAAACATTAAAAAAATTATTTATCTTTAACAATACTAACTGATTTCTGGACATCATTTCCATTACAGTCTCTGTACCATCAAAATGTTGGCACAAGTTCTGCTTGCACAAAACAAAAAACAGCTTTTTTTGTGGAATCAGTTTTAGTGACATTACAGTCAGTTTTAGTGAAGTATACTACACGTAGTTTTCTTGGTTACTATCAAAATAAAATGTTTATGTTAACCATAAACAAATCTACCTTTTTAAGTGACATGTCAAAAGCTAACATTCGAAGTAACATCGTGTTGCAACAACCTAAGAGAAATGACCCCAGAGGATATTAACGCCACTTTTAGAGTGATTTAAGTGAGGCATTCCATTTCATCATCATCATCAATGTTTATCTATAAAGGTGCCTTTTAAGCAACATGTCAAAAGTAGGTATTTGAAGTTCCAGGATGTTGCGACAACTTGAGCTGACCCTGGACACCAGCAGATCCACTTCTAGAGTAATTTAGACAAGTTCTTCCATTCCGTCACGACAAGGCCGCATCCAGGAAGGGGGGGGGGGGGGGGTGAGGGGTTTGAAATCTCCCAATTTTTTGTCCGTATTGCAAAAACGTAACAAAAATGCATAAAAACAAATTTGTGATGCGTTTTTAAGATATTGTGTACCCCCCCCGAATAAAAATACTGGATACACCCTTGCGTCACGATCGTCAATAATTATTTATAAATCCAATTTTTTAAGTGGCATATCAAAAACTAGCATTTAAAGTACCACGGTGTTTCGAAAACCTAAGGCAGATAAGCGATCCTAGGCGATACTAAGGCCAAAGGTGGATCTAGAGCAAAATATTGGGGGTTGATTGAAATTCAAAATTCTCCAACACGGAGCTTCATTGAGCCCATTTATTTGAGGTGACATATCAATACGGTAAACCTTAAAGGGGTTTAACACTCAAAAATTATTAATGTCCTAGCACTCAATTGCTTCTCCCTTCCTGATCCCGCCAATCTCGGTGGTAAGGAAAAAGTGTAAAATAGTGACGAGTACGCATGGCAACAATGAACTTGAATACGGTTAATTATAAAAAAATACTCACTTGTTCGTGAAAACCGAAAGCTGTACACCTTTTGCATCTTGGGTGGCATTTCCGACAAATTGCTTTTCCTGCAAGTGGCTTCAATGGACCTTGCTCTTGTGGTCCTACCCATTCAAAGAAATATCCATTAGGGCAACCTTCTTCCTTTTTAAGGCAGCGTTCCTAGAAAGAATTAAAGGTAAGCTCCAATTCCTTGAAATACTTTTATTCTAGCCGATATATATTTCTTCTATAAATTAGATACATGGTATATAAGACCAGTTTTGTATATATTTCTTTTGAATCTCATTACAACCAAATAACTTCCCTGAGAGCAGGACTGGGTCTTACAAAAACAGCCTATTAGCCATAAAACTTGAAGTATAAACACAAAATAATACATACGAAAGGGAGGCATAAAACAGCAAAACACATCCTGTCATTTGATAGCGTTTACAGCCGTCATTCATTTAGATAGAATCCTGTCAAACCTGACGGAAATCTGTCAAATTTTTGGCCTTGTATTTTTGATTCCAGTTCACCTCTGCCCCAATCTCAAGTTGGCCAACTCATTGAAATGAGATCTCTGACAAAGTGATAATAAAGACGATGGTCAAAACACTTGCTCATTATTTACTTGGAGAAAAGGTACTTGTGTATTATACGGCACACACTCGAGAATTTGGATTAAAATATCAGACAATAATCGGTTTATATCTGTCAGTATTTGAAGAAAATTAGCTTAGGCTCAGTTGAAATCAACGTTGTAGGTATATTTTTTATTATATATTTAATATATAGAGATGGTATTTTGGTTGGGTTAGGTTAAGTATTTAATATAATTCGTTCTGTGCAGCCCCCCTACCATAATTCTTTGTTGTAGTTTTCATAATTTTGTTACTCAAGTACTGTATTTTGATCATATTTTTGTGTATTTCATTAGGATTAACCTAACTTCACTTCTCGAGTGTGTACCATATAATACACAAGTACCGGAGAAAATATAATGAATTATCATGTCTGTATTTATGCAAATACTTAGACAAAGGGAAGCTTTTATGGCATCACCATGCGCCTTCTGACTCTGACTTCTGACGCGATTTTGATGCGATCCTTCAGAAAATGAGCCTCCTGGGGAAGAGATTAGATCGATGTAACAATTAGGATACTGAAATCAGGACGCCATGCTTGGTATTTAACCACTCGTAAAGAAAATCCACGATAAGATCCCTGGCACTTGCTCCTCATTCACTTGGAGAAAGTAATGAGTCAAATGTATTTTCATGTTTGCATTTTATCAAATTCTTGGACAACTGGAGGCTCTTATGGCTTCGATATGTACCTGGTGGCTTGACTTGTTTCTCATACAATCTCTAGAAAAGTGAGCCTCGTGAGGAAGAGATAGATCGAAATAACAAGTACAATACTGAATTCAGAACGTCATGTCTAAGAACGAACCGCTTTACTTTCAATCTCTTCTAAAGAAAAATCCACCGTAAGATCCCTGGCAAAGTGATAATAGAGATGATGATTGAAAGCACTTGCTCATCATTTACTTGGAGAAAGTAATGAGTCAAATGTATTTTCATGTCTGCAATTGAGTCAATTCTTGGACAAC
The DNA here is from genome assembly GCA_029168905.1 of Artemia sp. Kazakhstan ARC1039. Lineage (NCBI taxonomy): Eukaryota > Metazoa > Arthropoda > Branchiopoda > Anostraca > Artemiidae > Artemia > Artemia sp. Kazakhstan ARC1039. The sequence continues at coordinate 26,192 of JAQQPU010006536.1, read as the reverse complement.
GGGAGGCTTTTATGGCTTCGACATGTACCTGGTGACTTGACTTGTTGCTCATACAATCCATAGAAAAGTGAGCCTCGTGAGGAAGAGATTAGATCGAAATAACAAGTACAATACTGTATTCAGAACGCCATATCTGAGAACGCCACGCTTTACTTTCAATCTCTTTTAAAAAAAATTCCACCGTAAGATCCCTGGCAAACTGATAATAGAGATGATGATTGAAAGCATTTGCTCATTATTTACTGGGAGAAAGTAATGAGTCAAATGTATTTTCATGTGTTGCATTTATGCCAATCCTTGAACAACGGGAGGCTTTTATGGCATCGATACATTGCCTGCTGACTCAACTCGATTCCCATCTTTTCGACCATCAATCTATTCGCATTTGAGAAAGATATAAAACTGGTTTTTGAAATAACAGAATCTTTACATCTAAGCTATCAGGTGGATTCAAGCTTCATCCAAAACTAAAAGCAGGTTTCAAAAAATTGCAAAAAAGACCTCCATCATTGATGTCGGACAATTTTGTTTCCACGTTGATAATTTTTTTAATTAAGCGTATTAGCTAATAGGTGCAAGAGAATATTAAGGAAACATAATTATCAAAGGCTAAATAGTTGGGTCTCAATAGATGAGGTATGAGCAATGACTGAGAAACATTTTAGCTGTATTCGTAATTAGCACGTGGAAACCAAAAGGTTGTATCCGTGGTTGGGGTAAAATTATGTGGAGTCATAAAAGAATGCGACGCAAAAGCGGATCCAGGATTTTTTTATGGAGGGGGGGGGCAAAATAGGTTGATCCGAAAAAAAATTTTAGGGGGGGGGGGCGCAAAATAGGTGGATAAGATAAACTTGCGTTAGGAGCAAGTTTAATTAACGCAAAATTGAGTTAATTAAGTAAATTACACTACTTTAGACTATGCTAGGGGGGCACCCCCTTGCCCCCCTGGATCCGCCACTGAATGCACGTTATTTTTCGTTTCTAGCAAAACAAATATATTAAGATTAGATTTACACATTTTTTTCTTTTGTCAATAAAAAATATAAAAAAGACAGTGGTTAAGGTTTTAATACAAAATATAAAAAAGACAGTGGTTAAGGTTTTCTAGCAGAGGCAGTTTAAGGAAGATAAGCGGGTACTTCCCCGGGCACAGAACTTTTAGGGGCGCAAAATTTCAAATAAATAATCTAATGGTTATCAGTGGCGTCGTTTGGGGGTGGCAAGGGGGGCAGTTGCCCCCCCCAATAAATTGGAAAAAAGCTATTGTATAGCCCATGCCCCTTGACTCTCTGGATGTGGAACTTCTTGCCCCCTCAATAAAAAGGCTGGAGTTACGCCCCTGATGGTTATTATCATTTTGCAGTTTTTTTACATTTTATTTTCATTAAAATAAAGTAGAGGGTGCAGTTGGCAGTAAGTATAAGCAAATTTATGTAATTTGCAATTTATGTAAGGGCCTTTGATTTCCTATTGCAACATATATTTAAGATATCAAAAATAAGGGAAGATCAACAATTTTCTCTTGAACATTTTATTAGTGACGCTCAATTCATTTTTATCGACGTTAGTAACGTTTTGGTTTCAGCGTTTGGTGTTGGTGTAATGTAACGTTTTGGTTTTACTGTTAACGTAGAGTTTTGTTTTAACATCATTTTGTTTGACAAAAATGTTTTCTGACTTTTCAGACCCAGATATAAGACTGGCATATCTTCCTGACATTGTGCCACCTATTGACCGTAACAATTTAAAAAGTTTATAGGATAATTCTTTTTAGTATCTTGTGTGATCTTTTTTGAGGGCTGTAATAAGAAAAAAACTGAGAAATTACGGCGCATGCCTGACTTGTGTGACTTTGTTTTATATACGCAAATTATGTAAGGCAGTTTTTGAATTAGGGGTAATGATACATGTTTTATCCCATTATCTTGAATTTCTGGGAATTTCTTATTCAGATTATCAAATTATTTTCGTTTATTATTTTTATTAATATTACCCCCCCCCCCGAAATAGATTGACCCTGGATTATTTCTACCCCCTCCCCCCACACACATACAAAAAAAAATCCTGCGTACGAAGTCGAAAAGGTCGACCAAGATTTGACACCCAAAAAAGGTAAAAAAAAGAGGACTTGACACTATTATGAGCGCAATGGCGTGTTTTGGGACAAATTTTAACTTAGGACCTTAGATATTTCAAAGTCGAATAATACTTGAACAACCATACAAGAAAAAAAAAGAAGAATCAATTAGTTGATAAAGAACCATTTGAACACTCTTATGAATACATTCACTTATTTTGGACTAATTTGGACCTAAGACCTCTAGGTCGCAAAAGATCAAAGAAGATATGAAGATCCATACAAGGGAAAACCCTGAGGACTTGACTAGTGGGTAGAGAATTTTTGGAACACCATTATGAACACAATAAGTCATTTTTGGATTAATTTTGAATTAAAACCTTCAGATAATACAAGGTCGGATAAGAATAGGGTATCCATATGTGGAAAAAAACGCGATGACTCGAACCAGAATAAAGGTCCCTAAGAAAACTGTTTGAGCGCAATAGCTCATTACTACTAAGACCTTCAGTTAGCACAAGATGGATACATTTTGCTCCCTCCATTGTACCTTAATGGGAAGATTTTATCAAAATTCGGATGAATGATGTTATTCGTGAAGTTGCCGTGCTAAGTATTAGGCTTTAGGATATTAGAAAAAATATACTTCCAGCTTTCCATTATCTTGAAAGTATATACTTTCATAGCTAGTGTTTTTCTGCCTTTTCTATATGTTTTACTCCGCTATTTACATTTTTGTTGTTAATATATATATATATAT